>JAVSBV010041609.1:0-11237 GCA_033117975.1 Parotocinclus spilosoma
TAAATAAACCGACACATTTTATGATGTAGGCCGAAATTGAGCTTCCCCTCCTTGAAAGACCAGCATCCGCCACTGATGAACACATCCCGGGAGAAAGGTCATAACCTCTTGCCAGTTTTAGGAGTGAAACTCGCCTCTGTCATTCCTGGATCAATAAAAGTGCTAAAAGGTTTTTCATTGCTACACAGATTTCCCGGGCCTTCAAAAGTGATCCTACTAGGAACTTTTCCCAAGGTTTTTTCTATGGGAGCTAACAGAGCTTTAGGGTAGCAGTTGGGGTGGAGTTAGGGTGGGATTAGAAACCATAGCCAAAACGAAAACGGCAGACAGAACTTTAGTAACACCATGGAGGCACTTTTCCAAAACAGAGGACGTGTTCCTTAAGAAGCAGATGTGTGTTCACACACCTAGGCAAGTAAACGTAATTTCCCTTAAACTTTTACAAAATGTGTCTTTGAGGTTCCAGTTTTTACTGTAATCGCCTTTGTTCCGCTTTCCGTAGTTTCCCTGTAGAAGCGAGAGCCCCGGGATATAAATGCTTCAGAGCAGACTTTGGTTCTGAGCTGCATTTTGACCTTGTGGAGACAAATCTTTAGACGATGATCCTTCAGTCAGGTCTGATCCATTATATCACACCAGCATCAACTGGCCAAGAGGTTACTGCTTGAACGTGATTGTACATTGCTGTACATTTCACTCGTTGAGGATCTAGGCCCACTTTGTTCCCACTCTAAACTCTTCTTAATCAGGGCTTAGTTACATGAGTCTGTAGAGCGGCCGATGAGCTCACAGCGTCTGTATGGACTCTCTATAGAACACACAGGCTGTGTTTCAGCACAGGGCTTGTATAGTAAGAGTTCTCAGCTGTGTTTTTGTTTTGGGAGGCGCTGCCATGGCGATGTCCTTCTTACCAGGGTAAGGTCCAAGAAAGCTGCTCTTGGCACGGCGCGCGACTATTGACGTTAGAATTGCCTCCGTCAGAGAATGCACACGCACACACGCCGTGACACCAGGCTCCTCACGTACAATTCGGACTATATCGCCCTGTTGATGATGTCATTTCCCGACGGACTCAACCCGCTTTACGCAAACTTTCCGTTCGAGGAGTTTTCTTCCGCACCGTCCGGGGTTGTGTTGCCGTTCGGTGTACGAATATGTAACGTAAACACAGGTTTAATCCCGAGTCTCACACCCCTCGTTGAGTCTCACCACCACGCCGAGATGTGTTTAACCTGCCCAGTAGAAACTGAAACGCGAAAGGAATTTCAAGCGTCCAAATGCTTCAAAACATTTCAGAATTGTAACGATACACATTGTGTTTACATATATCGTTGCTACCGAGTCACAATTCTGAATGGATTTCCTGAACCATTATCCTCTTTGGGTATTGTGAAATCTTGTGAAGGCATCTAAAGTTCATCCCAGACTTCAAGTTTCTGTCACGGTGCAACAAAAATTAATTCGTGTAATTAATTTCTCGTCCATGGCAGAGTAGCGTCCACTCCAGTTGTGCTGTGGGTCGGTAGTGGCCTATTAGTTAAGTTATTGGACCCACTGGACTCAAGGTTCCAGGTTCAAATCCAACCTCTGCCCCAGTTGGGTCCCTGAGCAAGGCCTTTGGATTGTAAAACTGTATTCATTGTAAGTCGCTCTGGATAAGGCGTCGACTAAAAGATATAAATAAATGTAAATGCTGCAGAGGGGTCGCATGGATCATTTGACCCAAAGTCTAGCACATGCCCTGGATGGGCCACCAGTCATGTGCAAGGATGGAAGATTGTTAAAATTAGATCATGACTGATATTTGAAACGGAATCTTATTTTCTGTAGAAGCTCTGTGTTTGAATCTGTGAATCGATCTTACAAATCACAGAATTATGGGTTGAGGGACTTGATCTAGAACCAGACCGACTGAGCTTTGTTCTTCTCTTCTTTATAAAGTCAGGTCAGTAAGGTTGACTTACTGAATCATGTGGTCTCAAGTTGCTAATGAACATTTTAAACCAGATCCACTTACAACGGATACAATCTTACATAAACAACTGTGCCAGCTTGGCAGAGGTGGGCTTCACACTTACTTCGTAGGCACTCACACTCTGTATAATCTGTCTAAAATCGCTGTGTTGCGTAATCAATTAATCTATAAGGCATCTTAGAGGCTCCAAAAAAACGCCACGAAGCTATACGAGCGCAACTTTGCTCCACAACACTTGCATCGCGAAGGCATGAGGATGCTCAGACCAAGAAGATTTACGGTCACTGTGAGCGCAGGTCAGCTATCATGCTCTGGCACAGTACAAGGAATCACAACACGTAACAACAGCGTGAGTACACCTTGCCATTCGTATCTCTTTTCTTTAAAGCATCAGCTTTTGAATCTTGTTTTCATAATCCGGGGTCATTTTCACCGGGCTCGACCCGGACCCGGATCAAAAACGAATCAGCAAACACATGATTCTAAACTCGTACTACTGAGGCAGTGAGCTTAGTGAACACCGGTAAAGATTTGAGTGGAAACAACAGGCATCGGTGCATGTTGGTGTGGTTGGATGGTTGGCACTGGTGTCGGTGGTGCGTGCACGTATAACATATATATACATGTGCCCGTGTGTGTGTGTGAGTGTGTGTGGGACTCGAAGTGTTGGCATCGAAGGAGCTTTCTGATGACTCAGGTATTCCTCCCCCAGAGTTGGGTGAGTCACGCTGGCGGATCATGATGGTGAGATTTTCTCTCTTCAGAGTGCAATTGTGTGTGTGTGTGTGTGTGTGTGTGTGTGTGTGTGTATGTGTGTGTGTGTGTGTTCAGCTTCTGAACCTGAGAAAGAGCACATGAGAATGGCCAAAACTCAATCGGAGGTGTGAAGTCACACACACACACACAGACACACTGCCGAGGAAGTAAAGTTTGAAACTTTTAGGGATGTTACTTATCAGATCTCACCCGTTTTGATTTCTTTTATTGATTTTTGGAAAAAGTATGTGAACCATTGAATTTTACAGGGGTTTCCATGACTCTCTGCGTTGCTCCTGAAAACATTTTCCTCTCAGCGCTCGTCTGGTGTTGTCCATTTTTTTTTCCTTATAACAGACCGGATGCTGATGTCCCGGTCTCTCCGGCTTCATGGATCACCCCTCTGAAACGTGGTTCGCATACTTTTAAGTTTCGAACTACGAATGATTAATGAACGCAGCCGTGCACCTCACATCTTTCACAACTGAAGCCAAGTTACTTAGCAAAAAGCACACAAAGCCGGTGTAGCTCTCCAGCTGTGCGTTGTTTAGTGTGAAGCCGTGCCAGATTGTGTTACACCCACTTAGTAAATGTCTCGTAGAAGTAGGTGTGTAATTCTCTTAAACCCTCGCGTTACAGTTCAACATGCTGATTTAGAAAATGCTAAGAAAGCTTGACATTTGAGGGATGAATGCCTGGCATTTCAAGCTTGGATTCATTTCAGATATAATTAATCCTCAGGGAGCAAAAGAGAAATGAGGCTTAACAGCAGATTTATTTCAGGAAATGATGACAGTTTGGATTTAGGCACACGTGAGCTAGAATCCGGTCCAGCACAGAGACAGAGAGATCGATACAAAGTCATTGTGCCCTTTTTGAATTTTTACTTTTTGACATTTGTAAAGCAATTAAATAAATCAATTAAACATTTTCCAGCACACCAGGCAAACTGGGCCCCATGTGACATCAACTGTAATAGTTTGGATTACAACCGGTCGTTCCTTAAAGATTCCATCTGTAGTGGTTCGAGGCTGACACAAACACTCAAGTTAAAAGAAAGATTCAAAAAGAGTTTTAATTGCTCAGAGTAATGTCCTTAACTCATTCCCACCAGAGTGCAGGAACTCCCTCCATGGTTTGGTCATTAGGAGACGATGTGCTTCAGAGGACCTCCCACTGAGGACTCTTTTATAATCTGTTTTGTTTTATAATTTAGTTTTTTATTTTATTACTAATTTACATTTGATTATTGATTTGTTACTGATTTAAATAGTTATTTACCCAATTTTGCTACAATTAAATACACTTTAAAGTATTTATTTAATTTGAATTTAGGCCACCCATGGAGGATGGGTCCCCTCTTAAGTCCTGGTCCTTCCAAGGTTTCTTCCTTCTTCTTTCAGACAGTTTTTGCTCTAGGTTTGCTCAATTTGGGATTGGGCTTTTAAGATAATATATAATATATAATATTATAAAGCTGCCTTGAGACAATGCACCATTATATAGAAATAAATTAGAATTGAATTGAATTAACTTTGAGGAACTTAAGAAGTTGCTTAAGAAGTTCCCTAAATCAGACTGAAGTCTTTGTGGCTGAGATTGATCAGTCTGTGCGTGTGCCAGCAATCTCACAAGCTTTACACAAATACACAACCTACTGTGAAGCATGGTGGAGGTCTGTCGCTATATTGTGAGGTTGCTGTCTTTTTACAGTGGAAGGGTACATTTATTGATTTAATTGATTTACATTTAATACATTTACTTTTCTGTTTTTAAATAAAAGCAATTGAGGGTCAGGACCCCACCTGTGGCAGATTGGAACGGGGTTTTGAACCCTGGACCTTCTGATCCATAGTTCAGTACTGTAACCACTGGGACACCATAACCCCTGTCTTTTGATGTTAGATGTTGATCTTGATTTAACACTGTGGATTTATCTGCCTCTGCATTTAGACCGTGATCATTAGTTCATTTGATTTCATTGCTGTTGATTTTCACTGTTATTTTATGATTTTGATTCAGTGGTATTAGCAGAAAAAAACAGAAAGTACAATCAATTTGAACTCATTCCTTTCTTTGTTTTTCCTCTTTTTCTTTTCAAGATAGAAAAAAAAACATTTGTTTTCCCCAGTTGCCATGACACCGGCAGTAGTGCTTTATGTAACGCCAAAAATAAGTGTTTAACCACCTAACCCACTGCAACATACGGGATATTTATACGAGGTATTTAAACACCCTACAACTCTATAATATACAGGGTACTTAAACACCCTAACACTGTATAATATATGAGGTATTAAAATACCCTAACACTATAAGATATGAGGTATTTAAACACCCTAACGCTGTATAATATATGAGGTATTAAAATACCCTAACACTATAAGATATGAGGTAATTAAACACCCAAACACTCTATAATATATGATGTATTTAAACACCCTAACACTATAATATATGAGGTATTAAAATACCCTAACACTATAATATATGAGGTAATTAAACACCCTAACACTATAATATATGAGGTATTAAAATACCCTAACACTATAATATATGTGGTAATTAAACACCCTAACACTATAATATATGAGGTATTAAAATACACTAACACTATAATATATGATGTATTTAAACTCCCTTACACTACAATATATTAGGTATTTAAACAACCTAACACTCTATAATATACAGGGTATTTAAACACCCTAACACTATAATATATGAGGTATATAAACACCCTAACACTCTATAATATATGATGGTATATATTTTATAATATCTGGGGTGCTTAAACACTTTAACCCACTATTATATATATATATATATATATATATATATATATAGACCGATATATGTGCCAGTCTGTGCTTCATCATGGCATACGTTTGTATGTGCGTGATTCGGGTGCATGAGTGTGTGTGTGTGTGTGTGTGTGTGTGTGAGTGTGTGTGTGATTCAGTCACGCTGCTCTATCTGCAGAGTTAAACTCATTATGTAAAGTCTTGATTCTTAAAGTGGTTTCTGCAAACTAGTTATTACTTCTAATGATATAATGGCATGGATCATTATCTGTGTGTGTGTGTGTGTGTGTGTGTGTGTAGGCAAGACCCTATATTTAAATGAATTGTGACCTGGGCTTTAATTGTTCGGAATATTTAAGTTGTAGGACTGGACTCAGTGGTGGGGAAGCCAAACTGGATGCTTCCCTGGTTCGATCCTGAACTCAAACGTGTGTTTGGTATGTTCTCTCCACATCTGCTTGGGATTTACCAGCTAAAACTGCTGCTAAAAAGGCTTTTCCAAATTCTTTTCACGACCGTGACCAGGATTAAAGGCTTATAGAGGAAGAATGAATGTATGAATAAATGAATGGATTAATGATTGCACTCATAAAGTCTGTCTGTAAATGTTTTTACCGTATAAACGCACTGACCGTCTTTCAACCCAAAGCTTTTTAGGGAGAAGTTTGGGAGAATAAAGCCACTTGTGTGATTTATTTGAGCTGGAGTTTACGCCTCATTGCCGTCTTTCACCATTTTTAAACTCTAATGAGCTTTCATTATTTTCGAGGTGTTTAAAAGACCATTATTGCTCTGGTCTTAGAATTAGACCATTAAACCCGTAGCCGGTAACTAATGGCTCACACATGGGGCAATGCAGAGAGAGCCGAGCCGAGCCAAAGCCAACACATATGGAAAAGGTTATGTAAGAAGTGTGTTCTGTCAACCTGCTGTTACATGAGGTACACACCGTCACTAATGTGCAGTGTGTCACGACCTACATACACACACACACACACACACACACACATATATACACATACATACATGACTGATTTACAATGCAGAGCAACCCAGATTATACTTTGTAATTTCAGACTGACTAATATGCAAATCGCATGTGTGCGTGCGTGTGTGTGTGTGTGCGTGCGTGTGTGTGTTTGTGTGACTTGTCTATCAAAATCGACTGCGCACAATGCAGCGGCTTCCTGTGATGTGTGTGCGTTGTCACTTTTCGGTGATAAATTCCTGTACGTTACAGCTCATAAGGTTCTTTGAGGGAATCATTCCATCTGAGAAAGTTTCTTATTTTTGTCTGATTGTTTAAGGTTCTAGTCCTAATCTTAACCAACGTGCCCTTTTTGTTCACTGATTTCCTTGTACAGTGCTACCTCGGTTCTCGACCACTTCGGAACTTCGTTAAATTTGGGTGTCGACAGCTGAATCTTGATTCACGATTCAGTGATTCATAATATCCATTTTTCAGTGCAGGTCTAAAATATTTGTATTCTTTATTTTTACATTTAGGAGGTCGGGTTCCTTTTTGAGTCTTGGTTCCTCCCAAGGTTTCCTCCTTCTACATTCAGGGAGTTTTTCCTTTCAACTGTCACCCTAGGCTTCCTTAATTTGGGATTGGCCTTTTAAGATAATATACTTTTTTAAAGTTGCTTCGATACAACACTCTATTATAAAAAGTGCTATCGAAATAAATTTGTACATTATATAAATATATATATATAACTATATAAATATGTACATTACTGTATTCTTAGTGTCTCAATGGGTCCTAAAAAAATGGACTACCAACCATCCTGCACAGTTGAAGAGTGATTAAATGAGCGTGTTAAATGTTTTACCAGTATTAAAACACATTTCGTATCAATGCTCACTGGTCATTTTATTAGGTACCCGTCCTTGTCTCTGCACTCATTGTTCATTTTAGCAGCTCCACTTATGGTATAAAGGCGTTTTGTAGTTCTATAATTACAGACCGCAGTCCATTTGTTTCTCGACATACTTTGTTTGTCGCCTTTACGCTGGACCCCCACAGGACCCTCACAGATCAGATCAGGTACTATTTGGGTGGTGGATCATTCTCAGTACAGGTGTGTTACTGTGCATTGTTTTGGTATAAGTGGGTTAGATACAGCAGTGCTGCTGGAGTTTTAAAACCACCTTAATGTCACTGCTGGACTAAAAATCGTCCGGCCGCCAAAAATGTCCAGTCATCAGCATCCTGTAGTCCAGTGAGCACTGGTGAAGGATTAGAGGAACGGCTAACGCAAGCTGGAATATGTTAGATGTGTATAGTGTCTGAAGAGTGTTTAAAAAAAACCTCCTGCAGCACTGTTGTGTCTGATGATGACCATAAACGAGTGGTAACCTTGCTACAAGACAGAAACAGTTCAGTACATTTATGTATGCAGTACTGTGCAAAAGTTTTAGGCCGCCAATAGATTACATATAACATTGTTTTAGCAATGCTATTATGGCCAATAAATTAAAAAGAAACAGCTTCAATAGTAGAGAGCGAAAAATATTTAGTGTTTCCTCCCCTTACATTTAAGCAACAGCAGCATCTGGGAGCTTCATCAGGGAGCCAAGGTGACCCTTCATCAGTTTGAAGCTTGATCTGGAATGGTATTTTGGAAGGGTAGCAGCCACAAAACCACTTTTTCAGAAGGGAAACAAGGTAAAAAAAAAAAAAGTTATGCTAAATCTCACATAGACTGGAATTAAAATCAGTCGAAAAGAGGATTATGGAGAATTTAAGTTCAAAATGTTTGGTTCCAGTTGCTGACAATGTGTTACATGCGATCGTGATATCATTAGGAAAGCAAAAAAAATTGAACGGTGGCCTAAGACTTTTGCACAGTACTGTCCTTTTTGTTTATAGACCTCATTGAGCAAGATCTTTATTTTTATTTTAAAATTCAAGCCAGGTACACAGGGTCGAACTCCAGTTAAAGCCATAAAGCCCAGAGCTGTGCCATTCTGGCATTTATGGGATTTAAACTCAAACCCTTTGGATCTTTTGCTGTGTCCCGTATGAATGAATGAAGTATGAATTAAACCAAAGCATCTCGACAGCTTTCAGACTAAACGAGTTACGATATTCACCTGTGATTTCGGTTCCTCTGCCGTCAGCTCGGCGTTAGACAGTGTGTACCGAGTCTTTATGCTCTCAGCCACAGAACATATGCTAGGAATATTTCCATCTACCAACAGGTGTGTGTGTGTGTGTGTGTGTGTGTGTGTGTGTGTGTGTGTGTGGAGCATTCATCCTGAATTATGTCCATCAAATGTTGATGCTTTGATTTATTCATAATGTGACAGAATGATTTAGATTCAGTCAATAATCCAGAAGCACTGCAGTTGCTGATCCTCCACCGTGCTTTACAGCTGGGTACGGTATTGTTATTATGTAGAGTGCTACATGTTTGAGATTAGAAAACAAAATAAATAAATACTGTAATAGTGAGTAAATAAATAAAAAAAGAAGCTGGGAACTAAATAGATAGATAAATAAATAAGCAATTAAATAGTAAGTAATATGAATTGCGAGAAGAAACAGGAGAATGACGGAGAAAAGAAAGAAAGAAAGAAAGGAAAAAAGAAAGGAATGAATATAAATAAATAATTAAATCCATCAGTAAATATATAAATAAGTACAATTGTTCAAAAGCACAATAAATTTAAAACGTGAGGAAAAAAGAAAGGAAATCGATTAAAATCATGGAGATGAAAAGCAAAGCAAGGAAATAAAGACATAACTAAACAAACAAATACAAAAAAAAAAAAACGATGAATAATTTTGGCTGGGGAAAAAAAAATACTAAGCAGAAAGAGTGAGAGGAAAAGAAAGAAAAGTAAATAAATAAATCAGTAAATTACATTTACTGTTTGAGAGAAACCGAAATAGTGCCAGAAATCAATACACAAACTAATGAATAAATTCCTTTATTAAAAAAGAAAAAGTTTTTTTTTTAAAGTGAAATTGTATAAAGCATAAGGAATGGAAATTCTAGTGAAGAGAAGAAATTAAAATAAAGGAGACAGAAACAAAACAAGGAAATAATAAGATAGATCAGTGGGAAAAATTGAATATTATATGAAATATGTTAATTTTACTAGAAATATGACATTGAAATAATGATTTGATTTTATTACAGGTATAAATATGTAATAAAATAAATTATGATTAGTTTAGATATAAACGGATACTTAGATGTAATAATAAAAATGATCCAAATAAAAATGTGTGTTTCATTTAATAGTAAAATCGTTGTGTGCTGTGATTCAGCTCTTGCCCGAGAACCAAACCCGCTCCGGCACTGAGCCCGGGGAGATACAAAAACATCCCCAAAATGCCCCGTTCTGCTTTTAAAATCAGAAATTGAACCTGACAGTGTGTTTTACAAAACTCACTGCTCATTGGGAGGATTCGTTTCATCCTCACTACACCGTGTCTCCTGTTCCTCATTTTAGAGCCATCTGTGGTGACTGCACACACTCCCTCAGATTCTTGTTTGTTCATCCACTACATTTCTAAAGCCCTGCATGACGTCGAGCGTCGCCCTCAGATGACTAACCATTACTATAGCATCACACAGCAGCGATTCAGAGTGAAGCCTTTACAGATGAGTGTTTGGCTAAAAATAACGAGACCCCATGCTTTCTGCCCTCGCATGGTGCTGGGGCTTTGCGTCAGTCTCATGTCATTGACATCTTCGAAAATGATGGCACGGGTTAAGAAATGAAATTACCTAAGGGATGCGACTGAACAAGCAGCCTGTTGTGATTAGAGACGTGATGGTGGAAAGAGTCGAGTCATTTAGTTCCAATTTCTGGTTTGGATTCGTCTCATGACAGCTACCAAACCTGAGATCCTCATGCCTCATACGAGCTTTCTTTGAGACACGTGGAGCCTTCATCTCTCATCATTGGGCAGGTAAAAGGAAACAGAGGAGACTACAGAGGGGACTGGGATTATTGGTTTGTGTCGCGCTGAAGGAGGCAGATCTCTTTACCCAAAACCAAAACCTGAGTTGTGTTTTTTGGACGTCCAGCCATGGTGGAAAGACTTATTGTATGATCTGAAAACTCCAAAGCATAAAATACCAAGAAATGGAAGTTCAATCTAAAGTTGTTCTGGTACTTTTAATGTGGTGTACTGTATATTAAAATGGGAAGCCATTTCGGCTCAGGCCTGAACTTCGACTGGAAGCGGGTGCCTTCTTACTTCCCAACGATGAACATTAAGCCATTAAAGGACTGTAATGGCCTAGTGGTTAAGGTACTGGACTATGGACTAGAAAGTCCAGGGTTCAAATCCCACCTCTGCCGCAGTTGGGTCCCCATTATTTATACTAAATGTTGTTTGATTGTATTAAATACTAAAGTGGTATAAAAATGATCAATATTGAGCATTAAAAAATTATTCAAGGTCCTTGCAGGTCCTCAATCCCTAGTCTAAGGTTGGTTCTCACCTTACACTATGAGCGTCTGGTTGGGCCCCTGCTCCCCCATGGCCCTGAGCTCTTATCAGGGTCTGAATGTAAAATGGTCACCAAAAACGACTGGAAGCTACATTTAACTACTTACATCTAGTAGTCAAAGTCAGATTTATTTCTATAGACCTTTTAAAATGGAGCATTGTCTCAAAGCAGCTTTATAATCTTATATGATCTTAAAAGGCCAATCCCAAATTGAGCAAGCCTAGG
>JAVSBV010041650.1:0-11237 GCA_033117975.1 Parotocinclus spilosoma
TGAAGTACTGTCATGATATATTATGGTATTAAATAATGGAAATATTTCATGATTTGATGTACAGTATATTTTTGGTAAGTTATGTCAGGGGTTGAATTTTGCATAATGTTTATCATTCCATTATATTTCGTAGTGCAGTAATTTCCATAAAATTCTTTCAAATATATGAAACATAAAATAGCCCAAATAAATGTAACAGAATACAATAGAGGTAAAATCACCTTTATCGGTACCATCCAGATTCACATGCAATTTCCTATTTGGAAGAGAGAGCGCTCACATATTGTTTAATTTGCATAATCCTGATCCTCTAGGCAGGAGCAACCCAAGACAAGGCACAAATCCATCATAGAGCACATACACACACACACACACACACACACACTAGGGATAGTTTAAAGACACCAATTAACCTGCATGTCTTCAGACTGCGGGAGTGCCCAGAGTAAACCCATGTAGACATGGGGTGGACATCCAGACTCCACACAGAAAGGACTCAGACCTCATCATATGGGGAATGAACCTAGGACCTTGTTGCTATGAGGCGATAGTGCTACCCACTGATTTGTAAAACTCCAAACTGCTACTATATGCTAAGTGTGGAACTGATATGTAGAAACAAGGTGTACCTAATAAAGTTGGTGAGTATATATTCAATTTTTCTAATTTTCAATATATTTCAAGTTTTAGTGTCAAATGCTCTGTAATGCCTCAGCATAAACAGTAGTTCCACAGTGACTTTGATTTCACTTGTGACTTCTGGTTACCCTACACGAAGATGAAGATCCCAATACTAGTGGATGCTAATGTTGTACATTACTAAGACATGTTTAAATTTCAGCTTATGAAATGATATAGGTCCTCACCTGAAGAAGCAAAATGAAACAGAAACTATACAACAATATGGAGACAACATAAGAAAAACATAAATAGCACTAGTCTTACCCTTTAAAGAGTTGTGTATAAGCTGCAGGACTCTTGCCCAGTAAGGCTTCTCGGACCATCTGCTGCCTCCTGTAGAAAGAAGCTGCTTCCTATTACACAGAAAATGTTGAACATAATATTTATGTATACAATTATTTTGTAAGGACTGCTGAAACAGACAGGGACTGGTTGTGAATTCTCCTTATTTACTAATCATTATCAACTCACTGCTGAGGTTTTCGGCTGAGTCAGACCGGCCTGCACATTGTGGCAGTAATGTCTGCTATAGGAGTCTGTCATACTCGCATCTATCTTCTTCAGTGCCGTCGACCCACCACTCTCATCTGAAGCACAGAGAAAGTCAGAAATGCACACAATATAGGCATATATATTTACTGGTCACTTTATAATTACATATCATATGTAGCAAGTACCAGGTAGGATCCCGTTTTGCTTTTAGAACAACCTTAATCCTTCATGGCATACATTGAACAAGGTGCTGGAAATATTTTGGTCCATATCGACATGATACTTGTCAGCTGAACATCCATGATGCAAATCTCCTTTTCCAGCCCATCTCAAAGGTCCTCTGTTGGAATGTGATCTGGTGATTTTCAAGGCCGCTTGAGTACAGTGAACTCAGTTCAGTGTAAAAAGACAGTTTAAAATGATTTACACTTTGTGGCACAGTGCATGCGTTATCCTGTTTAAGATGTATGCACTGTGGTCATAAAGAGATGGCTATAGTCAGCAACAATACTCAGTAGGCTGTGAAATTCAAACTATGCTCAATCGGTATTAAGACACCAGCAGCATGAACCACTAGTACAAATCAGGATAGATCCATGCTTTCATGTTGATGGCATCAAATTCTCTCTATTCTCTACTGTCCAAGATTCGCAACAGAAATAACAACTCACCAGACCAGGCAACACATTCCAATTGTTCCAATTTTGGTGATCCTGTGCAAATTGGAGCCTCAGTTGTCTGGTCTTACTAGACAGGAGTGGTTACTCGGTTTGGTCTGTGATGCTGTAGTCCACCTGCTTTAAGGTTTAACATACTGTGCATTTAGAGACAGTCTTCTGCAGACCTCAGTTGTTAGGTGTGGTTATTTAAGTTACTGCTACGTTTCTGCAATCTCAAACCAGCCTGGCCATTCTCCTCTCTTCTCTGGTATTTCATTCCAGAGGATTTCCTGGAAACCCTAGAAATGGCTGTTCATGAAAATTGAAGTTGAAATACTCAGTAACTGAATCATTCAGACCAGTTTGTCTAGGATGCCAAGTTCAATGAGACTTAAATCACCTTCTTCCCCAGTCTGATATTTGTTTTGCTTCAGTAGATGCAAAGATGGTCATCTTGACCATGTCCACATACTTAAACGCAATGAGTTTCTACGATGTGATTGGTTGGTTAGATATTTGTGTTAACAAGCAATTGATCAGATGTACCTAGTAAAGTGGTCGGAGAGTGTAGCTCCTAGTCCTAGTAGAGAATATATACAGTGGGTACAGGAAGTATTCAGACCCATTTTAGTAATGTACACTCAGCATCCCATCCTGACAGAAAAATAACAGACATGTAAATTTTTTTGTAAATTTATTAAAAATGAAAAACTAAAATATCACATGTTCATAAGATCAGTGGCTGTGTCATATTTAACTCACAAGCTGTCCATTTCTTCTTATCCTTCTTAAGATGGTTCCAAACCTTAATTGGAGTCCAGCTGTGTTTAATTGAACTGCCCAATGAGCTCAGAGACAGAATTGTGGCAAGGTACAGATCTGGCCAAGGTTACAAACAAAATCTGCATCACTCAAGGTTCCTAAGAGCACAGTGGCCTCCACAAACCTTAAAAGGAAGAAGTTTGGGACGACCATAACTCTTCCTAGATCTGGCCATCCGACCAAACTGAGCAATCATGGGAGAAGAGCCTTGGTGAGAGAGATAAAGAAGAACCCAAAGATCACTGTGGTTGAGCTCTAGAGATGCGGTAGGGAGATGGGAGAAAGTTCCACAAAGTCAACTATCACTGCAGCCGTCCACCAATTGGGGCTTTATGGCAGAGTGGCCCAATGGAGCTGAAAGCCTGCATAGATTTTCCAAAAAACACATGAAAGACTCGACTATGAGACTATGAGAAATAAGTTTCTCTGGTCTGACAAGACGGAGGCTGAAATTTTTTCTAAGCGGTATCTGTGGAGAAAGCCAGGCACTGCTCATCACCTGCCCTATACAATCCCAACAGTGAAACATGGTGGTGGCCGCATCATGGGGGGTGTTTTACAGCTGCAGGGACAGGACAACTGGTTGCAATTAAAGGCAAGATAAATGCGGCCAAGTAGACATATCCTGGAGGAAAACCTCAGGACCTCACACAGGGCCAAAGGTTCACCTTCCAAAAAGACAATGACCCTCAGCACACAGCTAAAAAAAGAAGTGGCTTCAAAACAACTCTGTGACCATTCTTGACTGGGCCAGCCAGAGCCCTGACCTAAACCCAATTGAGCATCTCTGGAAAGATCTGAAAATGGCTGTCTACCAACATTCACCATCCAACCTGATGGAACTGGAGAGGATCTGCAAGGAAAAATGGCAGAGAATTCACAAATCAAGGTGTGAAAAACTTGTTGCATCTTTCCCAAAGAGACTCATGGCTGTACTAGCTCAAAATGGTACTTCTACTAAATACTGAACAAAGAGTCTGAATACTTATGAACATGCATTATTTCAGTTTTTCTTTTTTAATAAATTTGCAAAAAGTTCTACATGTCTTTTTTTCTGCCAAGGTGGGATGCTGAGTGTAAATTAATGAGAAATAAAATGAACTTTTTTGATTTGAGCAAATTGTTGCAGTAAAACAAAAAAAATGACCACAGTATGTTACGTTACACAGTGCCCTTTTTTACTACATCATTCTTCAGATGCAACAGTGCATTTTTTCGAACAAACCTGAAATATCAAACTTTGCCCTTTCTCTTTTTGCTGTGGTAAAGGCCAACCTATTGCAGCAGCAGTTCTTTTGTGTGATTTGCTCAGCATCTGTAAATCTTCTGCCTGTTTTGTGCTTATATAGTTAACAATTATGTTTTAGCTCATACATTACGATAGCCTCTAGCATTGCTATCTGACTTTCACGACGGTTTGATGGAAACTACAGATTATACCTCCTCGGTAGTCAGTTGCTTAGCAACAGGCCAAATTCAGAGATTTTTGCCTGGGAATGGCACTTTTGGTTTTTAGTCAAAAGAGGAAAATTGAGAAAAATAGATTTTTATCACCCATTGAAACTGTTATTAAAATTATGGTCTGTAATCACTATTCACGTGAAGTACCTGTAATACATTTGTTTTGTTAAGTTACTCCAAAAAATACAAACAAACCTTTCAGTTTAGGTTACGACTGTAACTCAAAGTTACATTTAATTTTCAGCCAAGTACAGGTATTTTCTGGTTATTAATTGGTGGTTCAAATATCGATTCTTATTTTGTGTTTAATATCTTTTTTTGACATTTTTGCCATATGTCAAGTTGGAATAATTAAAAGAAATCAAGTTGATTTGAATTAGAAATTAAGAAATTAAAACTAAGAAATTAGAAGTGTTCAGGTGACTGTAGGCTTGTGTTCTGAAATAGAAGCAAATAAAGACAGTCTGCCATTAGACTAAGGCGAGGCCCAAACAATGGTCACCATAAACCAGCACAAAAAGTTTTTCCGCATTTAGCACACACCCTTTTCAGAGTGACTTATAGTTGTGTGTTAAGGGCCTCACACAGGGGCTCAGAGGTAGCATGTTAGTCAAGCCAGGATTTACATGAAGTTCCAATCAGTAGCCTGTTCCAAAGTAATATCCTTATACTTTCTTTCCTCATGCTTGCAATTTTACATGTCACAAAAATGTATATCAAAACAAGAAAACTAATTTGAAAGCAAAGTAATATTTACAAATTACAGGTTCAAAAGAGTGCATTGGTAATCTTATCAGATTCAGTATCCATGGCAAAGTAACTGAGGGGTAAAACCCTATGGCATTCAATGATTTCAAAATTCAAAATGTTATATTTATTTGAAATGTTTTTGGTTGTTTCTTGGTAACTTGTGGTTGTGTAATTCTTACAGGCTGGAGATGGAGCGTACCAGGGCGCAGGCACAGGCCCATGCAGATGCCCAGGCTCATGTAAAGGATGAAGTGAGCAGAATTCTGGCCTCGGAAAGAGCAGCTGCTCAGGAGAGCATGCAGCAAGCCATGATCAGAGAGAGGCTAAGTACTGAGGAGGAAAGACGCCGAACACAGCTCTATGTGCGTGATTTAAAACAGAAATCTACACATCAAGCAAAGGCCTACATTAATGTTTTTCTTTTAGACTGTTTAGAAATGCAGATTTAAAGATACAGTGGCTCAATTATTCATCAACATGGAATTTAAAATAGGAAGTAGTGTGTAACTTGCAAAATAAACACTCAGCCTATCACTTTATTAAGTACACCTAGTTTCAGCACATTGTCCAATTTATCAGCTTCATTTATTGTGTAGATGGTAGTTCTACAAGAAATTGCAATTTATTAATCGTGGTAAATTTGTTTCTTTACATATTTTTGTTCCCTATACTCTGTTCTCTTATGGTCAGGATCCCCACAGGATCAGCACTGGTCAGGTTTTATTTGGGTGGAGGATCAGTCTCAACACTGACACTGACATGGTGGTGGTGGTGGTGTTGTGCTGGTTTGATTGGATCAGACACAGCAGTGATGCTAATGTTTACAAAAACCTCATTGTTACTGCTAAACTGAAACCGCCTACAAAACTGTGGGCTTTAGCATGTTGTGATAATCATGGTGGAATAACCTGGATTCTCAGATAATGCGTTGGTCACCATAAGATGCATGATATCATTACAGCAAAAAGGTTCAGATTTTTACTTGTAATTTGATTTATCATAAGCACAGTACTAATTCAGAGAAAATTACAAGAAGCGTTTTCACTAGTGGTCTCAGACTTTTTCCCACAATGTGCATATAGAGTAATTTTTTGTGCTAATGATTGAAATAAAATAAATCTAGCTTTACAATGTCTCACCATAATCATTCAGGTTACAGGAAAAGGGCAACAGCTGAATGGACATTAATAAAAAAGAAAAAAAAAAGAAAAACAAAAGTAACAGAGCTGGAAGAGTGAAAATCACTAAATGTCACTGAATGGTTTAATTACATCCATCAGTCTGCCACCTTTGCACACCTTTATTGAGAAATATTTGTGCTTTTCAGGCTAAATATGTGATGAGCAGCAATGCACTGCTATCTTCAGTCCATCCACAGTTTTCTGTAACCATATTTAGCTCAGGACTTTGACTTGGTCGTTCTAGTGCATTCACCTTCCTACTGCATTGTTTTTGGTGGATAGAAGATCTGCTTATCATGAATGGTCTAGTAGAAGGTCACAGGTTTCCAAAATTGGGTACACATACTTTCACTTCTGTCTTTGAATTATTTTGGCCCATCCTGCTGAAGAGCTGACACCCTATAATATCATCATATTACCAGTATCATGCTTCTTTTGGGTCTGTTTTTAAGTATTTTATATAAGGAGACATGGAAGATTCTTAGTTCTTGCTACTTGTCTAAAGTGTATGCACAGACTGAATAGGCTAAGCCATCATGATTTGTCCTTCAAAGTTTTAAACTTGTCTCTTTAGCTTACCCGATCAATACCTTTCTTGCTGATCAATACCTTTTTATTGTGTCTACGTTTCAATAGGTAGTGACATAGCTTTATCCTGTGAATTGCTGTAAGACAAGGCACATTTTTATGCTTTGTGCAACATGCATTTTCCTTTTCCTTTATAAAAGCTTACTTGGTGATTTTTGTTGGATATATTTTTTTAAAGCTAAATGGTGTCCAACAGAAGACATTGAATGTTTGTGACGCAATATCATGTTATTATTTCTACAGAATTGTATAACCATTAAAAAGTTCTAAAATGTTCTGGAATGCTTTAAATCTGGAGAGGAATAGACTGAGTCTGTCAGAACTATTCTAAACAGCAAGTTAAATTGAGTTTAATTGAAAGCAATAGTGACATGATGTTTATATACTGTTGTTTGAGAGAAGAAACCTTTGCGCACTAGTTGTCGTTGTCTAGTTTCTCTTTTAACTGAGCAGCAGTATTGGAAGGTCGTGTCTGTCAAAGGGCGAGATGTTATGGACTCACTGGCTGACTGTGAAATCTGATGGGAGACTGGAAGGTCTATCTGGTCATGTGTGACTGGTACCACTATCAGTACTGAGTTTCTTCTCCTGACCCTGCTTTCCAATCAGCCTTTTTATTTACTGAGACTACACGCATCTTACTCTCTTTCCACAGGATGTGAATTAAACTGCTTGAAATTTGTCCAGGAGGTATTTGTTAAAACTAGAAACATGATTTAATCACATTTCAAAGTTCTTAGGTCATTGACCTTTGTGAATTTGTTTGTGTTTTAGTCTTAGTAATTCCAGGTTAGGGGGTATTTGTATAGATTTGTGGTTACCTTATTTTGGGGACTCCTGTTCCTACTCAGCAACAGGTTCTCCCTGTCACTTTACCAGTATGTTGATGCCATACTTCACTGACATATTGCATCTCATGGGTTGAACTGAACTACTACAATGCATACTTTTTTTAGTCTCATGTATTCTGTTCTCTAATGGCCAGGATCACCACAGGTCAGGTCCTTTTTGGGTGGTGGATCATTCTCAGCACATCAGCAACGATGTTGTGGTGGTGGTGGTGGTAGTGTGTTAGTGTTTGTTGTGATGAGTGGATCAGATGAACAGTGCAGGTGGAGCTTTTAAACACTGTGTTTACTGTGCTCTCTATTAGACATGTCTACCATATACCTTCACCTTGTAGATGTAAAGTCATAGACAGTAGCTTCAACTGTTAATGCACAATTTGTTTTGATCATCATCTAATAGTGCATCAGTAGTCTGTGTTATCACAGAATAATGTCCAAAGTATGTGGAACTTTAAAGTGGGAAATTAAACAGACAAAATGGACAATGAATGCAGAAACAAGAAGACACACCTAGATCACCTAAAGTGATCTGTGATTATATATGATAGCAATGCACATGTAGTACTGTGAAACTAGGCAATCGTTATCTACCCACGAAGTACTGTAATTGACAAAATAGCACAAAACATCATGTGAAAAGGTACTTTAGCTTTAAAATCAATATCAACATTTCACAGCTGCTGTTTTAGGGTGCTTTTACCAATGGGGTCAAATGGGTTTCCAAATGGCAGGGGCATTAATCACCAAACCTGGGAATTTATTTATTGGTTCAAGTTCGCAAACACTATGGCAGTGAAAGTCAATGTAACAAACCATTTCGACAAAGTGGAACAGTGGTCAGATTTTGAAGGGAAGGATGGACACTTCACATGGTCAATGATAATAGCTTATTTAAAAACCCTTTGCACTAAAGGCCCATGTGTAACTAGGTGGAAGAAGCACAAAACTTTAACCTCTTAGCTATGGGAAAAATAATATGTAGTCAACTTTCAATATGTTTCTTACATCTAGTTAGAGTTTTGGTATCTGCAACCTACAATGTCTGGTGGCCTCCGAAAGCATGGTACTGGATCCATTGCAGAAATTGGTTTGAACAACATCTCAAGGTTTTTTCAGAACCTTTTGTCAGATGTTTATATGGTATTATGAAGTAGCATTATAAGTATTATATACTTAAAAATACATTTTATTGACTAAAAGAATTAAGCAAATACTTATATTACAGTGATGACTCTTTTTTTTTTTAAGACTTCTGCAATTCTCCTCGGCATGATGGATATCCGCTTCTTGGAAAAATCTTGATGGCAACCCATTCTTGCCTAATCGGTGCTTGGAGATGATCACAATTTCTGGGCTTTTGTTTGTCCACTTTCTTTTTGAGGATTGACCTCAGTGGAATTGAGATCTGTGGAGTTTTCTGGTCACGGACCCAAAATTTCAATGTTTTGTTCACTGAGCCACATTTTGTTTAAACACACACAATGTATAAAACATAAATAAAAACTGAATGCAATAATTTGCAATGCCTTCTCAACCCATATTCTATTGAATACACTATAAAGACAAGATATTTAATGTTCAAATGGATGAACTTTATTGTTTTTTGAAAATATTAAATCATTTGGAATTTGATACCTGCAACATCTTCAAAAGAGTTGGAACAGGAGCAACAAAAGACTTAAGGAATGCTCAAAAAAACACCTGGGTATAAAGGAAGCATCCCCCAAAGGCTCAGTCGTTCACAAGCAAGAATGAGGCGAGGTTCCCCACTTTGTGAACAACTACAAAAGCAAATAGTCCAACAGGTTAAGAACAACATTTCTCAACTTGCAATTGCAAGGAATTTAGGGATTTCATCATCTACAGTCCATAATATCATCAAAAGATTCAAAGAGCCAGGAGAAATCTCTACAAGTAAGCGGCAAGTCCGAATACAAAGTCAAATTCAGAATGAGTGAATTTTTTTTTTAAAAACATAAAATTTATCTTTTTGAACAATAAATATCTTGTCTTTGTAGAGTATTTAGTGGAATATGGGTTGAAAACAATTTGCAAATCATCGTATTATGTTTTTTGTTTTTTTTTTAAACAGCAGCCCAACTTAATTGGAATTGGGGTTGTAATTCCTGCAGAATGTCAGTCTGTCCTTAATGTTTAAGAAGTTGCTTATTTGTTGCCCTTCTTTACATCAAGCCATCCTCCAAAAGTCAGATGCACTCACACTTGCCCTTTGCCATTTCTGAACAAGCTCTTTCTCTGCAATGGTGGTGACCCGATCTTCGGGGGCACAGCTCTACAGTCCTGGGCAGTGAGAACAGGGCCCACTACAAGGCACACTCATGAAGCTGTTTCTGATTGTTTAGTCAGACATATTCCCACCAGTGGCCGGACCACCAGAGGTTATTTTGTACGGCTTTGTCAGTGCTCGTCCTGTTCCTTTTTTCACAAAGAAGCAGATTCCGTTCTTGCTGATGGATTAAGGACCTTGTACAGAATTGTCCTGTTCTCCTAAAGTAACTGTCTACTTGTATTTGCACATATTAATGTGCCATCCTGCAGGAGTTTGATTTCCTGTGCAATCCCTGTCCATGTACTGCACAGTCGTAATAGTAGTGATAACTAACATTGCCAAAATGTCAGTGACCTCCACGTATTAAACCATTCCTGTTTTGGGGGTCATCTCATTGTTGCTTCTCTACTGCACATGTTGTGGAATTGATCATGATCATAATAGGGTATTTTGTGTAGAATTTTGAGGAAAAAGATTAATTTAATACAATTTGGAATAAGGCTGTAACATAACTAAATGTGGAAAAAGTAAAGCGCTGTGAATATTTTCCGGATGCACTGTAATTGTCCCATTTCAACCCAGCGGAGCCCAGCAACAGTCTGGCCTCTCCACCCTCAGATAGAGCCAAATATACTTAATAGAATAAATGTGGATTAAATGTGTGTTTGGGACCAATACCAATCACCTTCCAGAGCAACCAGGCGATAGGCGATAGCAATCGAGTCGAGTCCAGGATGGGACTCCACTTAAGCAGTATGCGAGAACTTTTAGTAGGTTTCGTGCATACTGCACACTGAACATACTGAAGAGCACGCTTTAACAGTTGAGTAGTGTGTATTAGAAGAATCTACTTCGGATTAGTTATGACATTTTGGATGCAGCCATGGCTAAACTGGTTTATTAACATTTATAACGAACTATCCGCACACACAGCTGACCACAAAATGGGGTTTCATCCATCAGGTTAGTACCGATCGGCTTTGTGATGGGCAGGGACCTATTACCTTGTAAAATGTGGATTTGGAATTTGTTTCATGGCATTAATTGACATGCAGAATTGGCTAAATTAGAGAAATATCGGCCGATTACCGATTGCATATTTGGTTGAAAATCGGATGAAGCCAATACAATAACCAATTGATCCGTCATGCCTAATGTAGACTACAGAAAACTTTACAAATAGTGCATGTATAATGTCCAGCCCAGCCCAGCCGGAAAGAACCGACACTCAAACCCGAAATTCATGTGATGGTAGGTAAGACATCATATTCAAACCAAAATAAACTGTACGTGCATTTATGTATAAAAAAAAGGGAGAAATGACGGCACCCAAAATCGA
Organism: Parotocinclus spilosoma; assembly: GCA_033117975.1. NCBI lineage: Eukaryota > Metazoa > Chordata > Actinopteri > Siluriformes > Loricariidae > Parotocinclus > Parotocinclus spilosoma. Next base: position 11,112 of record JAVSBV010041650.1, read on the forward strand.
TCTTGGGCTATACTTGTTAGGGTCCTACCCGCTCCCGGAGCTTGTAGTTGTCCGCGCCGATCGCCCTTACAGAGCCATCGCTGGGGATGACGCTTTATCCGCTGCCTCATTATGACCAGATCTCGA
>JAVSBV010041660.1:0-11237 GCA_033117975.1 Parotocinclus spilosoma
TCTTGAAAAGATCAGGTATGTGTGTCCACACCTCTGAAAAAGTCATATATGGGTCACATTAATGCAAAAGAAATCTTTCCACTTCAGCCTGGTGATGTGAATGTAGCCTTATTTCAGGCAGTTCTCCAGACAGAAAACATCTTCCTTTCCCCCCCCTCCTTGTCCTTATTGCTATATACCCTCACTGGTCACTTTAGTAGTTACACTTTGCTAGTACCAGGTCGGACATTTGTCTCCAGAACAGCATTAATTCTCGACATAGATTCAACAAGGTTTTGGAAACATTCCTCAGAGATTCTGGTCTGTATTGACATGATAGCATCACACAGCTTCTGCATATTTGTTGGCTACACGTCCATGATGTTAAGCTCCTGTTCCACCACATCCCAAAGCGGGGTTTAGAGTGAGATCTGGTGACTGTGGAGGCCATTAAAGTTAAATTAAATCATTGCTCAATAACCCAGTTTGAGATGAGTTGAAATTTGTGACATGGTGCGTTATCCTGTTGAAAGGAGCCATCAGAAGATACTGTGTGTTCATAAAGGGGTGCACCTGTTTAGCAGCCTTACTCTGGTAGTCTGTGACATGTGCATAATGTTGATTTGGTTGTAATGGACCCAAAGTAAAAAAAATATATCTCCCATGCCATGACACTAGGCATGGGCAATAATTCGATATCGGTATTTATCGCGATAAGAAATGTTTCAATAACTGTGATATTATTTTTGCGGTATTTTGATAAGTATTATTAGTATTATTATAAGTGTGTTGGTTTTTTTTTGTTTTTTTTACAGGGCGCTGCCATAAGTTCCCTGCATTCAAGCAAGGCTGAACACAATCGGCCTCCGTAGCTGGGATACGTTCGTGCGTGATGACGTAATTACACAGGCACGCAGCCAGATAGGTACAGTACGCTACGCTTTAGGGTGGGACATTTTAGGTGCAAAATAAGTGAAATAAGCTTTCACAAGTAAAAAAGACATAGTTGATAAGAGAGGGAAGACTAATTCAGTGGTATGAAAGTGGTCGGCTTTTGAAAGTCTGATCATCTTCAGGTTTCAACTTGCTGGAAATAGTGCCGGAGAGTGGTGCCGACTAGCAGCGGTAATACATCAACACTGTTCCACCATCTTAAGCAGGTCCACTATATAGAATATTCTAAGAGTCAGAAAATGAGGGGAAAAAATGTTCAAGCCAACCTGTCCCTGAAACATCGCCAGCATCAGCGTCATCCAAAAAGAACCCAATTCAAGACACCCCTGGTTGCATTCATGCCTTATGACAAACAGTCCACAGTTATACAGACATCACTAAAGCTGTGACAAACTTCTTGGCTAAGGACATGATGCCGTTTAGTACGGTGGAAAATGAGGGCTTTAGAAAAATGATGTTAGTCGTCGACTGCCGATGTGAGCTTCCTGGCCACAGCTGACCTGTGGTCAAGCAGAACCTCTGAACCTTACATGTATCTTTTGTTCTAATTAAGCTATTTATATTGATAAAGCCTAGAGGTTTGTTGATTTGTCAGGGATGTCATGTTCTTTTCATGTATATGAAGGCTTCTTTAATTTATTTATACTGGTTGTAGCACTTTGTTTTAAATATTTTCAATTTGTTTACAGAAGAAAAAGAAAAAGCCTCTGTTTTAATTTGAAATGAAAGTGATTTATATCAATAATTCTTTACTTAGGTTTAAAGGTTTATGTTTGACAGGGATGTCATGTTTTTGTTTGTAGTAGAAGGCTGTATGCAAATAAAAGTGATCATTGATTTATTTTGACCATTTTTATTTCAAAAGTATTATATTGTTTTTGTGGGAGGGGGTTTCAAAGACTTCAATTGAATTTTCAGACTGTGGTTGGTACAGACTTCCATTGTTGGGATTCTTGGCAGTTTTTTGGGGGCCTTTAAAGTATTTATATCGATATCGGAATTATGTCGTATCGACCAAAAATTGAGGAATATATCGCAATGTAAATTTTGGCCTTATCGTCCAGCGCTACATGACACTACTAACAGACTAACAGACTGAACCGCTGATGAAAGGCAGGTTGGATCCATGCTTTCGTGTTATTTATGCCAAATTCTGCAGTCACAGCAGGAATCGAGACCAGATTCTCTTAAGCTGAAGATATTGGATGGATGGAAATTTTAATAAATGTAAAATTAATGATAAAAGAAGTGTTATTCAAATGTAATGGCGTACATCCAGAGCTATTTATGGATCGTTGATCCTGGACATTATATGACGCCACATGGCTTTGAATTGATGATGCTAAGCCTTAGCTTTATCCTGGCACAGAGCAGGTTTGTCCAAAAGCATATCTTGCTATATTAATTTAATGGGGTTTAACTTAGATTCTCTTCCATGGAACCAACATTGAACCAAAAGAACCATGTTTGTCTCAAAAGGTTGGCGTATTGAGTTAGCTTGCTTTAATAACTACCCCCAGGTCATGCATTGAAAAAGCCAAGAGACTGTTTAGAGTACCTCAACCACCTATTTTTACAATCTTTCTTTTGCTCCACAGTGCCCAGTTGGAAGACTTCTCCCATTGGTCATGGTCGCTTCTTTATAAACCTCACGTTCATATAGCACAACCACGTTGAGACATGGCACATGAGGACTACTTGACACCGCTGACGCCAGAACATATTAAAACTGAAAATCTAATGCCCATGATAAGCCCTGATACCTCTGATGCACAAATGCAGACAGGAATCAAACCTTGGTCTGATTTTGGGGAGGGTTCAAATCTGGAACCGCATCAACACGTTCACACAGACCAAAGACTGTATCAATGTTCACAATGTGAAAAAAACTTTACTCAACAGAGCACACTTCTCCAACATCAGTGTACACACGAAGAAGTGTGTGGAAAGGGTTTTGATCATAAGCAAAACCGGGAGAAGCCGTATCAGTGCTCGCAGTGCGAAAAGAGCTTTCACCAAAAGCGCAACCTCAAAACACACCAGCGCATCCACACTGGAGAGAAGCCGTACGAGTGCTCGCAGTGTGGGAAAAGTTTTAGGTACAAAAGTGTCCTCAAGAACCACCAACTCATTCACACTGGAGAAAAGCAATATCATTGTTCACAATGCGGAAAGAGTTTTACCCAACAAAGCACTCTCCAGCAGCACCAGCACATTCACACAGAGGAGAAAGCCTATCGGTGCGTGGAGTGCGGAAAGAGCTTTAATCATAAACGAAATCTTCAACAACACCAGAGCATTCATTCTGGAGAGAAACCATATCAGTGCTCACACTGTGGAAAGAGCTTTCACCAGAAGAGTTATCTCCAGCAGCACCAGCGCATCCATACCGGAGAGAAGCCCTATAACTGCTTGCTCTGTGGGAAGAGTTTTACCCAAAAGAGTCATCTCAAACAGCACAAGCTTATTCACGCGGAACAGAAAGCATATCAGTGTCCAGAGTGTGGAAAGGGCTTTAACCATAAAAGAAATCTTCGGCAACATCAGAGCATTCACTCCGGAGAGAAGCCGCATCAGTGCTCGCAGTGTGGAAAGAGCTTTCACCAAAAGAGCAACCTCCAACAGCACCAGCGCATCCATAGCGGAGAGAAGCCCTATGGGTGCTTACAATGTGGGAAGACTTTTTATCAGCAGAGTCACCTCCAGCAGCATGTGCATATTCATTCAGGAGAAAAGCCGTATTACTGCTCGCTGTGTCAACGGAGGTTTGCTACTTTACGCACGTTTAATAAACACAAGTGTGCTACGACAGAGCCACTAGCATGTGACACGGACATGATAAAACAAGAAACATGATGACCATCCTTTCTACCATTTTTGAAAACCTCCAATTATATTCACTCTTCCTGGGGAGTTTCGGCAGTGGCAGTATCCTAAGATGATTGGGCTTTCCCCAGCCACATATTCTAGCTTCTCAGTTGAAATATTAAGACTTTCCCAATCCAACACTGAGACATAATCCCATCTTGGTTATCCCCCAGTGTCTCAGTGGAAGACTGGACATGGAACTTCCCCAGCAAAGCCAACCAGGGGCATTGTCGTGAAATGCCCAAACCACCTCAACTGGCTCCAAGTCTTACCTGGGTTGACGACATTGACTGCATAGGGACATAATTTCTGCCACTTGTACCCTCAACCTTATTCAGTTATGACTTAAAGGAACATTAGCGCTTTCACACTAGAAGTACTTTAAAAAAAAAAATGTTTTTAGAACTGTTGGAGAAAGTGCCTCCTTTATCATGTTTGCACCAAAGGCATTGGAAATGATCGTAGTTGTTAGAATGCAGTGGGTAGAGACTTTCTTAGATCCTACTTGGTAGGTACTTTACTTGGCACATGGGAACCCTGAGCGAAGCAAGTTTGAGATGGGACTGTGGTGGCCTAGTGGGTAAGACACTGGACTTTGGACCAGAAGGTCCAGGGTTCAAATCCCACCTCTGCCAAGCTGCCACAGTTGGGTCCCTGGGCCCTTAACCCACAATTGCTTGAATTGTAAGACTATATGAATTGTAAGTCGCTCTGGATTAGGGTGTCTGCTAAATGCCACAAATGTTAATGTAATGTCTTTTTTTTACAGATGAAGTGACGCAGGTGTATAGTGATTGGTTCAGATGTAAGTGTCTATCTTGGGAGCAAACACAATTTTTATAGCTGTATAAACAGATCTTCATTCTTTTAAAAAGAATTTGGATCAGCAAGTTCAGGCTTTACTGAACCTATAAGCAATTGAGGGGATACGTCACAATTGAGAGTCGTCAAAACAAAATTAACATCGTTTATGCCACTTCAGTGTCTTGCAGCGTCCCTACTTCCGGAATGAATGTAGTTCTCAGGGGTGCTCAGCGAGGGTAGTTCTTCCCATACTAGTCCCCAGAACTGTTTGATTACAAGCACTAAGCACCTTCTTCACCTGCACAGGTTGGTGCAATAGAGTATCGCACTTCTTTGTGTAAACAGTAACTATTTTTTCCTATTGCAGATATTTTTCATGAAACTTGGTCAACTTTGGTAATTTACAGCTTTAATGATGTACACCCATCAACAAAAAAAACGCACCGTTATATGGAATATAAATATTAATATATGTGAATATAATGATGATTATATGTACGTGAAGCAATTTAGAGTCAAAAGACATTTATTGGGAAAACTGTACAAGGAGGCTGTAGTATCCTGTTGGGCTGCCTCTAGCCTGGATATATATAGTTCAATTCAACACAATTCATCAGAGCGATCCTCCTGCTTCTCTCAATCCAATGATGTGCTCCTTCTTAACGTCTGTTAATTGGGCAATTAAAGTACTTTGTAGCGGCATGTCTAGCAATCAACATTCTGTCAACAAAGAGGTACACTAACCAAAAGTAGCCTCTAGAGCCTTTTTGTAGGGAAGGGTATGAAACACATTTTTGCCCTCTTGTGGAAAGACCCAGTGTCTAATCAGACCACACCTGTAATCATTTACATATCTACCTGTGACAGAACTGCATGTTGAGTTTTTTTGTCAATGAGTATATTTGCAGACCAGGTCACCTAATGGGAAACTCATAGCAGTGCATGAGATCCCCAGAGCTGGATGGCATTTGCAGTCAGACCCATGCCCAGCCAGAACCGACCACGTCTCAGACCCATGCCCAGCCAGAACCAACCGCATTTCATACTCGTGCCCAGCCGGAACCGACCGTGTCTCAGACCCATGCCCAGCCAGTGAATTTCCAGCTCTAAATTGCCCAATCTAAACTTATTTTTTTTTATGTGTTTCAGGCCTGAAATATAGGAATTTTTAGGAAGTTGACAGGACAAAACATGAAATATCTCATCCATTCATACATCTGACTTGACAGGGTGCTGGTGAACATGTAGACTGGAAAAGCATCCTGGCTTGCATCTTTTCCTTACACAGTAAAAAATAAGCACATTCGGTGTAAAATAGAAACTAATCTGCAACTGTCCCGCAATCTAGGGACGGTTCTTACACAGAAGAATGCAGGTCCAGCACACACAATTTACCTATAGTAAGACCTGATCATCTTAGTGCTTTTAAGGAGTGCAGTGCCAGCCAAACATTGCTGTGTTTAATAAACTGTTTAATAAAACCTCCTGCAACAGAGGCTTCACTGTTATGTGTGATTTTTATCTGCTGTACTGCAGCTAATATATCTGGCATGGTAGTCTTGGGCTCTGTCCTCGGGTGCAGTGGCCTGGGTCCTTTCTGTGTGGGGTCTTAATGTCCTTTCTTTGTCCGCATGGTTTTACTCCGGTTTTCTCCCACAGTCCAAAGATGTGTGTTAGGTTACACTGACGACTCTAAAATGGGATTGACTTGAGTGTATACACATGACTAGTTCTGAGATAACCTTTAGTATAAATATAACCTTGTGTGTGTCGCTGAAATGGCCACTGATGCCGATAGCTACGTTAAAGAAGCCAAACAAACAAATATCAGGGTAAGGTATTGTAATTAAGTAGGTTAATAACCTTTAAAGTAAAAAGAATACCTTTATTGAACCATGGATACGATTGCAGATGTCGTGCAGCATGTTCCTGCATATGAAAATTAGAATTTTTCTTCTGTTACTTCACTGGTGGCCTATTTGTACCTGTATAACAAAACACTTTATTTCCAGTACAAAACATATATACATTTGGATAAAAAAAAGTAATTATATAATTGTAATGTAAGTTTCCCTTAACCTTTACTTTCTTGCAACTAGAGATGGTTGCTTTAAGGTGACACAGGCAGCCCAGTTGCCCCTTCAATTTAATTAAAATGCTGCACTGAAATATTTACCAAATTGCCTATATTAATAATCGTTGTGAAAAATTTAAAGAATTAAGTATTGCACTGCTTTCTCCTGCAAATGCACTGCCCTATTACATATAGCAATGCAGTCTGCTTATGAAACTCAGACTCCTGTTGAATAACAGACTGATTTGAAGCCTCTTGTTTAGAGCTAATAGACCCTTACTGTCTCTGGGTGTGCATTACATAATTGCTGATTCAATCAAAACGATTAATTCTCATTGGACAGACGGCTCTGAATGTGTCATTTCTAGCCACGCTTGGATGCATGGGCTTTACAAGCAGGGAATGGAGTGCGAGTGCAGTTATAGAGAGCCACTTATTGAACAATTAGCTTTTTTTTGCTTCACCTTGGAGTTGATCACAGTTTCTGTGTTTTTGTTTGCCCACTCTCTGAGCATTGACCACAGGTTCTCAGTGCGATTGAGATCTGGGGAGTTTCTGTTTTGTTCATTAAGCTACTCTTATCATTTTTGCCTTGTGACATGGTGCTCCATCATGCGCCATCAAATTGCTCCTGGATTGCTGGGAGAAGTTGCTCTAGGAGGATGTCTTGATGCTTGCTTTACTTTCTTGGGTGCCCTGAAGCCTTCTTCACTGCAACTTCACTGGTTCACACTCTCCTTGAAGTTCTTGGTGATTCGATAAATAGTTGATTAGGGTCCTATCTTACAAGCAGCAACGTTCTTGCCTGTGAAACCCTTTTGATGTAATGCAATGATGACTGCTGGAGGTGAAGACTACTACCCGTTTAAAGAGTCTGCTGTTCTAATCGGCATGACAGAGTAATATCAGCTGTCTTGTCCTCATTAACATTTTCTGCTGAGCTAACGAGATCTGAAATTATTATTAGGCTATTTTGTAGGGCTGTAATTTTTGATAAGGTCTCATGGCATGGAATAACTATAAATAATTAATTGCAATTCATCTGATAACTTTACAATATAAGGTTAATACAAATAAGCACAATAAAAACTGACAAAGTGACATTTTCAAAACATTTGGCCCCAACTGTAGATCTCTCAGTATGCCATCTAGCCATCTTTATGTCTGGCTGAAGTGCTTTAAAGTTGTGGCATGGCAGGTTGCCTTGGCTTTTGTGTTTCTAAAAGGAGCAGACAGGACATTATAACAATTTAATAGTGAACCAAATCCAAATACTTTTTGATGTTCACCATTATGTTCATACACAATCAAAAGGTATCCAAAGGGAAAAGACTTTTTCCACTTACATTATACTGTTAAAATAAAAAAGCCCACATATGGCAATTTAGTGATCATACAGGACATAAAAATCAAACGCGTCTACAATTAAAAATGGTATCAATATTGTCATAGTTGAGATGTTTTGCTGCTTGCAGAACAGTATTTAAACTGATGTGCCTGAACTTTATAATACATCTGACTCTTTAAATAGGGGTTCTAGACAAAATATTACCTTCTGAGAAGGTGATTTTTCTTGACTATGCTTGTTTTGTTTGGATAAACAACATTTTCAGAATGAAAGAGTAAACATAAGCTCTGCAGGGGACATTCTAAAAGCACATTTCTGTAAATTTGAGCCACACAAGACAATTGGTGTAGGCAAAAATTATGAGATGGTTCCATATAATATACCAGTGATTATTATTATTATTATTAAGGTCTCTAAACTTAAATCAACTTGTAACTGGATTATTACAGTGTTCAGAAAAGTCTAGCTGTCTTGATTTATAAAGGTATTTAAAATGTGTGTTGACTTGGCTATGGTAGTAGATAAGGTCCAGTGTTTAACTCCCACCTCTGCTAAGCTGCCCCAGTTGGGTCCTTAAGCAAGGCTTTTAACCCAAAATTGCTTTCATTGTAAGACTGTATCACTCATAAGTTGCTCTGGATAAGGGTTTCCTTCATCTTTATGTACACTTATGACCCATGTAAGACACGGTAAGTGTTCCCATTATCCATTGTGCCTGGGCTTGCTTCAGATTCACATTCACATTTCTTCTATACCCAAACACCACTTTGTCAGCATGATTCATGCAATAAGCATTCTGGGTTGAGTGTCATACAGGCTTGATTTGCCATACCTGAGCCTGAAGGGATTCAAAACCAATCAGACTTAGGATGCACAAGTGCTTTTTTCAGGTTCAGTTTAAAATAAATTTTGTTCTGGCCCTCCCAAAGCCACTGCTCCCAACACCTTCTAACCGCCTGGCTAGAATGACCATCCTTCCCTCAGTCTAATTACATGCCCCAACTGTCAACCAGACAAAGTGTCACTGAGTGTCATAGAGGCATGTTGATGAGTTAACAGTCTCACCAAAAGGTACACTAACCAAAAGTAGCCTCGAAGAGCCTTTTTATTAGGCAGTGGTGGAAGCACTTTTATTATCTCTTGTGGTAAGACCCAATTGTAGATGTTCAAAAATAACACCACCAATAATAATGCTAATAATAATACAACCCTAAATCAGCCAAAAGTTGAAACTGTAAAGAAAATGCATATAAAACAGTGTTTCTTACATCTAGTTTGTCTTTCATTTCATCACAGAGAGTATGATACAGATTTCAAAGTTTAGTTTTAAAATCCTCATCGCATTCTTTATAGTGGACAGGTCAGGACTGTAGACAAGTCAGTCCAGTACTCATACCCTCTCCTTCCACAGCCATCCCATTGTCATATGTGCAGCATGTAACTTTTCATTGTCTTGTTGAAAAACGTATGTATGTTCCTTGAAAAGTTGTAGGCAGCTCTAAAATATCATGCTCTGAAATATCATGTACATTTCTGCATTAATGCCTGCCATCACACAAGTATAAATTAGCAAAGCTACTGACACGACCCCATACCACGACATACTCTGGCTTTTTAACTTGATGCTGATAACAGTTTTTACGGTCCTTTTCGTACACACACAAACTCCAAAAGACTTGGAATACTGATTTATTTGACCACAATCCACGTTTCTTCCTAGATGTCTTTGAGCCCAGAAAAGTCAATGCTGCTTTTGGACATGGTTAACATGAGGCTTCTTTTTGAACAGTACAGTTTTAAGTGGCATTTGTGACTGTAACTTGTGAATGTACTGTAGTGTTTGACAAAGTTTTAACAACGTAATCCCTTGTCCACGTGGATCTATCAGCTATTGCTGATGGTTTTTGATGCAGAACCATCTGAGGGACTGAATATCACAAACATTCAGCGAGAGTCCTCGAATCGCTACATTCTGCACTGTACAGGGAGACATAAGCAAATTCCTTTCAATCTTTCTTTGAAAAACATTGCAGCATACGATATTTGTATACAGTAAAAATAAATTAGCCCAGTAAACCGTCACATTTATAAACAGCAATTTGACACAACACAATATTGACATTGACATTGTTTGAAAATATAAAATATTCACAACTACATCAAATTTGCCTAATTAGTAATAAAATAGGAGGGGGAAAACGTAATAAAAAGGAGAAAAACACGGTGTATTTTGCTCAGCTATTCATTAGCTAACAGTGTGTGAACTTCTGTGTATGGATCTGCAGCAAAATGGCCACTAGAGGGCAGCAGAATAGCGTGTAAGAGCTAACAGTGGTTTTAAAAGGTAAGTATTTTTATAAGATTGTTTTTCAGTGGTTACGTTTTCTACCAATCGCCAGTAAAAATTTTGAAAACAGTTTCAAGATTGTCAATCGACACGTGATTAGGTCATGTTTTTAACGTTATTATGTACTAGATTATTCTATGAGCTAATCATTGTGTTTGTTCCTTCAGTTAGAAATAGTTGCTTAGGATTATCCCTTATAATAATTATAGTTAGCTTAGTGTATCGCCATAAGATCAAGAATCGTGGTCAGATGATTAATCACGACATTCTTATTCATGTCCAGACATGTAAAAACAGACATGTAGCAAAACTGTTTTGTGACATTTTGTAAATCTTTTTTCCACCCGGTATATTTGTTACAAACACAATAAACCACTACTAACAACATCTTTAGAGTGTAGGGTTAGCAACACATCATAACTAACATCAAAACAGCCATCAACATAACATAACTAACATAACAGCCATCAAAAAATACACAACATTGACACACATGTGAATGTTATTATTAAACAAATAAATTCTCTCTAAATTGCTAACATATGAACAATGAGACAGGCAAACATTTAGTTGCTGATCAAACCACAATGTTATTTATAATGATTAATGTAGCTACAGTAGTATTACTGTACATAAAAATGGGTGTTTGCTTGACCTCGATGGCTAGTTGTGACAGTGACGTTACATCAAGGTAGTCAAACACGTTCATAATGGGCCAGTTACAGTTTTTCCAATTGCTAAGACACAATTTTGTGAACTAGACTGGCTTTATCAAAATACTTAACGCAATTCATAAAACCACACACCCAAACTGCAAAATACCTCATATATCTTGCAAAATGAATAACTGCAACCAAAACTAC
>JAVSBV010041671.1:0-11237 GCA_033117975.1 Parotocinclus spilosoma
TGTTTTTGAGTCTTGTTGTGTTGGAACGCAGACTTCTGTACCTTCTTCCAGAGGGGAGTATGATGAACATTTTGTTTTTGCCAGGTGGTTTGTCACTCGCAATTGCTATTGCTTTTCGAGTGAGACGGGTGGTGTATATATTTTGCATGGAGGGTAGTGGGGTCCCAATGATCTTACCAGCTGTGTTCACAATGCGCTGCAGTGCCTTCCAGTTGATTTTAGTGAGTTTCCTCCCCACACATTGATGCAGCTGGAAAGAATGCTTTCAATGATACCTTGGTAGAAGGTGATCCTAATGGGTGGTGGGGCCCTTGCCTGATTGAGCTTGCGCAGGAAATAGAGGCGCCGCTGTGCTTTCTTCACCTGTGATGATGTGTTAAAGACGTTCAGTGACCTGAAGTGAAACAAAGTAGTCAGAATTTATCTGACAATGATACTGATACATTGGCACATGCTAGAATAATGAGACAAATAATGTTTCCAAATATAGTATGTAATTACACTAATTTCACTAAGTAGAGAGTGCATAGTAATTTGAAAGTTTAACGTTTAATATGTTAAACGTGTTGTTTAATACCAACCATAAATGAAGGATGGTCTATCAGTGTACGTGTTTGATCATAGTGAGATTTTTGCAGTTATAAGATAATTTAAGTGGTAATGAAAACCACCTACTACAGTTTCTTAGACCATGGTTAATGCTCAAAAATCAGATTAAGAAAACCTAAAAGGAGAGCTGGGTTTTAACTCAGTTACCTGATTTCTCAGTGCATGTATATCTTTACACTGATTTTAGTCAGTTTTCTTAGTCTGCTCATACTCAAAATTTTGACTAATAGCGTGGATTTGTAACAGAAGTGATTAGTTGACAGGTCTGCTTATTCTAGGGGACTAGAATGTTGCATGTTACATGTGTTTGAGGCTTGTTTTGTGTACATGTGCTCCACGACTAATGCTGGGTTATGTATTAAAACCCCATGTTAAATTGAATGTATCCTAAACTGAGGAATAAGCGACATGGTGGCTTAGGTGGTTAATCTACTGGACCATGGAGCAGAAAGTCCAGGGTTTAAATTCCACCTCTGTCAAGCTGTCACTGTCTTTAAGCAAGAGTTAAGCTTGGGTCTTTGTTTGGGTTAAGCAAGCCCTTAACCTACAATTGCTTGGGTTGTAAGATCAAATAAGTAACTCTGGATAAGGGTGTCTGCTAAATGGCTTGTAAATGTAGATCTGTTGTATCGTTGCCAAAACCAGTGTTTTCCCAGTATTTGATTACCCAAATGCATGTAAACATTATGGTCGTATTGCTAACAGAATTTGATTTTCTGTAGATATCAGATTTATTATGTGCATGTAAATGAACACAGTGTGGGTTCTGACCACCAGGTCTAAAGTTCTTTTGTCCTTTCTCCAGGGCCTTTAGCCCTCTCTTTGTGGGCTCATCTGCTTGGTCAAAGTGGTATAGTTCACAGCTTTAGCCTGAGCTTGTCACCCTTACCTAAGCTTAAGGTGACCTTCCACTATCTTAATTATGTCCTGATCCCAAACAGCTGCTTCACGTCCTATAAAGGTGTGGTTTTAGCGCTGTAAGGGGCCAGTTCATCATTATTCCAACGGGATTCCATCGCCTTTCAGGTCTGACATCTGACCACTGGCGCCCTTGCGCCCTTCCCCGTTCCCTAGAGATAGTGGTTAAGTTCTGGGGGTTTTCAGTGTCGATGGACTGCTATGGGCGGGTAACCCCCGATGTATTTAGTTTGTTAGGGGCACTTTGAGGGTTTTTCCCGTTCCGTACTCGTGAGCTCCTCGCTTGCTTTGAGCTCGTGCTCTTCGGTCGTCGGCACCTACCTAGGTCAATTATGAACTCATGCACTAAACAGAAGCAGCAGTGCTACCCACCGAGCCACCGTGCTGCCCCAACAGGGGATTTTAGTGACTTTGAACATTGCATGGTTGTTGCTGCACAGGCATGTCTGATTATAAAAAAATGCTGATTTACTAGAAATATTTCAAGCACAGCCAACACTGGGGTTAAGAAGCTTGCTTTGTTGATGAAAGAGGTCAGAAGACAATGGCTACTGCTGAGAGAAATTAAATAGTAACTCAAATATCCACAAATTATAACCAGTTTATGCAGAATGCAGCATAATGACCACAGTGCACCCATGTTCTGATAGCTACTTTTTCAGATTAAACCACTATGTCACAAAGCTCAAATCATGTCAAACTGGTTTCTTGAACGGGACAATGAGATTCATGGATGCACAGCTGTAAAAATCTACAACAACTGTGTGATGCTATTATGTCAGTAAAGATCGGAATCTCTGAGTAATGCTTCTAGGACCTTGTTTATATTTATGCCACAAAAATTAAGATAGTTCAGGTGAGAAAACTGGAGTAAACCCACACAGATACAGGGAGGACATGCAGATTTCACATAAAAAAGGACCAAGGCTGCTTCACAGTGGGATTGAACCCAGGGCCTTGTTGCTGTAAGGCGGCGGTGCTACCCACATAGTTACATAGTTTAGAAGATACCACCCTTTGTCTGAACCCACCCATTTGTCTTGTGAGAAAAAGTATTGGAACATGTGACTGTAAGTTGTGTAAGTGTTTTGTTGCACAAGTGTGCCCTGTTACATTTATTAATCCAACAATAAATAGCACTGACTGTCTATGCTCAGTTTCAGATTTGGGTTTCAAACAGATTAGTAAGAAGAATAGCAATACCAGGCTGGTATTTGCCAAGTACAGAGACTAACCTCAGAAATAGAAAATGTATGGACTTACAAAGATTTACCTTTATGTGATTGAAAGGCTGAAGTTTGGAGAAAGAAAGGGTCTGCTCATGATCCCAAACATACAAGCTTATCTGTGAAATATAATGGATGTAATGTCAAGGCATCAGCTTGCATGACTTTTTCTGGGACAGGCTCATTAATCGTGCAGCAGTACAGTGAACTCAGAAGTGTACTGAAATAGGGTTGGGCGATATTGAATTTTTCATACGGTCATAGCGTTTTTGGATTATATGGCGGTATACGGTATTACCGTGGGAAGGGCAGGGGGGCATTTTCGTATATAATTGATAATTTGTATGTCAAGTATTTAAATGCATCATTTACATTTTCTTAGACACTCTACAATCGGTAGCGTTAAGGTTAGTGTTAATGCTAAATGTGACTACAGTGCTGTTGTTATTTTCACTTTACAAACGAGGCTGCAGCTAGCTTCTTATTCGCGGCCTGCGATTCGTTTGAAATAAACAATAAGAAGCCAACTTGAGCCTCGGTCTCTCATTGTCTGACTCAGTCTCGTCATCAGATGGCTGTTTGGGAAAGCTCGCTCAGTTAAAGCAAAAGCCTGGTTTACATACTGTACGTACTGTACGTATTATGTCCCTGTGTCAGCTGGAAATGGAACGACAGTCAGTGAAGCGGAGCCAAAGTATCACAACAACATATTTTGGAACTCAGTACACATGTAAGGTGCATGTCTGATTTCTGGGAAAATTTAAGGCTTTTAGGTGCGCATTCTAGTGTGGAAAGTACGGTTCACATTTGCCGCGTTGCGTCACGTCACGTGGTTAATATACCGTCACCATTTTACAATACCGCCACCGTATTTAAATACCGTGGTATACCGAAATACCGTCATACCGCCCAAGCCTATACTGAAACATTTTATCTGTCAAATTAAAGAAAGATGCAACCAAACTGATTGTGAGATTCCTCGTTATGCAGCAAGATAATGACCCTAACCACACTGTCAAAAGTACAAAGGAGTTCTTCGGGGGCAAGAGGTGGAAGGTTTTGGACTGGCTTAGTCAATCTCCAGACTTACGGACCCTGTAGAGCATGCATTATACCTGCTAAAGAGGAGACCAATGTTACGGGATGTGGTGTTTTTTATTAGGACCCAGGCATGTTGGATAGACGTATCCCACGACGTATAATAAGAATGGGGAAATAATATAGAACAACTTAAAAGGGATGAAGAGCGGATCTTAAGGCTCCTAACGCAAAAAAACAAAAGGATAAAGGGGCGCACAGGTTTTGCATCCCGAGTGGGAGCAATGCGTGAACTGGTCGTGAGAGGGTGCCAAAGCGCGGCAGGCTTGCGGGGAGCACAGTTTGGGACGTCTCCCAAATGGCAAGGAACGGAGGTAGTCCAAATGCCAGGGAGCGAGCATAAGCTTGAAGGTGCATGCAATCAAATAAAGCCATGCCGGAGCACGTCTTATAGAGTGCGTGCTGCCGGGTGGCCACTCTAGCCAGGGCGTTTCTCGAATTAGCAGCTGACTAGAGTGAGATACAAGAGAGCGCAAAAGCGCCGGAGCGCCAGGACGGCATGCCGGGACGCGTATGCTTCTAACGCACTACTGGGTGGGTGCTCTAGCCAGGGCGTGTCATATTTGGAGAGGGCAGCCAACTAGAGTTAAACTCAAAAAAGTGCAGAGGATGTCGAAGCGCCAGAGAGCGAGCGCGGGGGGCGAAGAAATCGCAGAAGTGGCCGAAGCGCCAAAAGGCAAGCA
Organism: Parotocinclus spilosoma; assembly: GCA_033117975.1. NCBI lineage: Eukaryota > Metazoa > Chordata > Actinopteri > Siluriformes > Loricariidae > Parotocinclus > Parotocinclus spilosoma. Next base: position 4,535 of record JAVSBV010041671.1, read on the forward strand.
TATAAGCTCGGGGCACGCTTGTAGCGTGAATGTGAATAACACACAAAAGGCGCCGACGCGCCAGAACACGAGATTAAACTCGGGTGCGCGAGGAGCATGAAGGCGAATAGATCGCGAGAGGTGCCGAAACACCAGAGGGCAAGGGTTGAGCTCGGAAGCAAATAAGCCAGGTAGGGTGCATTCTATTCAGGATGAGGCCGGCTGGAGTGAGGCTATGTAGGTGCCGACGACTGAAGAGCGCAAGCTCAGAGCAAACGCATGAGTACGGGATGGGAAAACCCTCAAAGTGCCCCTAACAAACTCAATTTACCTCGGGGGTTACCGGCCCATACCAGTCCTTTGGCACTAGAAGCCCCCGTAGTTTAACCACTATCTCTAAGAAACACAGAAGGGCACGAGAGAAAGCCTGGAAAACCATTACAAAAAAAACAATGCAAAAGTGTAGTAATGTCAATGAGCCATAGGTTTAATGTAGTTCTTGTAAGCAAAGGATTTGCAACTAAATGGTAAATCATTCAGTTTAAGGTATTTTAAGTTTATCTGTTCCAATGCTTTAGCTCACAAGAAAAAATGGATGGGTTCAGACAAAAGGTGCTACCTTCTGAACTGTGTATTAGATCCGAATCTAAATACCTGTAAATAAAAGCTGAAATGCTGATCTTTTGTCTCATATTCATCTTTTAATGCCAAAACCAAATGTTTTCAGTCTACAGCAAAATTAAAAGGATTGGCCTCACTGTTCCAATACTTTTGGAGAGGAGCGTACATTAGTTTTGTTTGTATTAAGTGCATGATATTGTTATTATTATTATGGTAAGTGTTCAGTCTGTGTTTAACATATCCAGCTATATACTTTTGCCACCTGTGTGCAAATTTGGAAATATGTTCTGATGCTTGTTTGTTATCTGTTTTGAAGCATGTTAGGTCCAGTCTTATGTGTGATTCAGCTCCTGCCATTAATCAGAAGAATCACATTCCTCATGTTTATTGCAACCCTTAATAACTCTGGCTACAGAGATATATGATTATGTTAAGCAGTAAGTGATGAATCAGAATGCCTGGTTATTGGAATATTTAGCCCCAGGTTGAAATTGTCCCTCAAACTATTTTGTTTTGGTGCAAATCTTTCTCTCTACTCATTGTCAAAGTGACTTTGACAATCAAGCATGACCAAATGGGTACATCAGGTTTTTGTATGGGGACTTGCTGTCTCTAGGGCAACTGCGGAAGGTCCAGGTTTCCTATGGCAACTGGAAAATATGTTGTCCTTCCCCAGCAAACATTTATCCAATGATATACATGTTATGTGTTGTTATCAAATGTGGGAACTATTCTTCAATGGCTGTATATACATTCATTAATTCATTCATGTTCATACCTGCTTAGTCCAATTCAGGGTCACAGAAAACTAACAAGCAACACAGATTAAAGAACTGGAGATGCACCGATTGCAGTTTTCTTGTCCGAATCTGATTTATTAAAATGCGATTCTGTCTGAGTGGGATTTTTGCAGGAAATGCAATTTTTATCGTAGTGGGACCTTTACACAAAGTGCACTACCTATTGTCTAAACTCTCTGAAAACTTCCCCTTTGCTTTACAGAGATATCGTCATTTTTTTTCACATTGTCTGCATAAAAAAATACACACGAGATTAGTGCAGGAAGCTGTCGTTTTTTTGTTTTTTTGTTTTCATAAACAGACTAGAATGCACATAGATAAACACGAAAACGGTTACATACAGATTTCAACATCATTTCCCAGCCTTTCAGCTATATTCTGTCAGATATTTTCTTTATTATATAAAATGCCTTTTATATGTTTAAAGCTCTGCCACGAGAGGCAACACATGTAGGATGTTCTGCATGTATTACTGACATGTTAGTGTCCCTCCATCCCTACTGGGGAGAAACAGAGAGCCATGTCTAGCCAAAAGTAGCTCCGGAAAGCCTTTTTATAGGTAAGCGGAGGAAGCATTTTTGAGCTGTCTTGATGCAAGACCCATTGGTTAATCAGACCACAAATCTGCCTGCAAATTAACTACATGTCAAGTTTTGCAGCAATTTTTATTTGTCACTGATTGTAGATACTATAAACTGTATCCATATACCCAGACCTACTCTTGACCTGTTTTAATTGCCATAGCTGATGTAAAAGTACAGTAAATACAGTTATCAGGAAAGATCGTAATATTTGTAACAACTTTTGTAATAAAATGTTCAGTTTATTATGATATTTAGTGCTAACTTATTTTATAAAGTGCTAACTTTTATTTAGTGCTTACTTATAGGAAGATGTGGTGTGCAGTGGTGTTCAGCACTGTCTTCTTGTGTCATGTGGGATTTCACTTGGTACTCTTCGGTTTCTTACGATATTATAAGCTCATGTTTTAGGTTAGGTCTTTCTGTCCCTGTGTGAGCGTATGGGTGTGTAAGAGTGTGTGTGGTGTGGTGCCTTGTGATGGATTGCCATTGGTTCCCGCCTTGTATCCTGTGCCTTCTGGGTTGGATTAAACATGGATTGAAATTACTTGAGCAAATGAATGAGTGGATAAAGCCACTCAAGTGAAAGAAAGTTGCTATATTAGATTTTATTGTGCTGAAATATTCTTGAAATGTGTCTAGAATGCTTTTTCATTAAGCTTTGCAAAAAAATTCAAGAGTTTTCTATTTTTCTATTCCAATTTTCAAACCATTTTTCAAACCAACTGAAAGACTATAAGCTGTTATTTGTTGTGTGTAAAATGTGGTTTGAAACCATGGAAATTTGCACATATACAATCACACACACAGTAGGTCTGACAGTTCTTTGCACAAGAGGTTGCGTTGCCAAAGACCATAGAGAGTTGCGTGAATGTTTTGAATTAGAGATTAACTTGTAGCCAGAGTTTATAGTCTGAAAAATCTCTTTGAATGTAACATGACCAAATGGGTGTGGATATTTTCACTGTTGCCTTGTTCTTTTTTTGGCTTTTTCTGACACAAAACCTCAATGTGGCTAACGTGCTATCTTAAATTGTATGTTACATTTACTCTCCCAATATTATGACGTTGTTGCTTCTTAAAGTAATGTGCCATGTTTCCTTTACATCTCCATTCTGCTATTATTTTACAAGTACAGTTTTTACAGTATTTACAACCCCCAATCAAAAACCTGGGGAATTATGGAAAGTGCTTCCAGCTTCGCTTGAAACCCCAGACTTGACCGAAAACGTAACGTATACTGCGTTTCCACCATTGTTGCCTTCTCTACTCTCTACAACCTGATATGGCCATATGGCAAAATAGTTAATACTAAAGAACCATGCTCTGTTTCAACAAAATGTTCTCAATGCAATCAGTATAAATTTTGCTTAAAATGCTTTTTAACAGTTAAAAATTAGGTGTGTGAACTGGAAGGGCCAAGTCACATCCACACACTGAAAGAAAAAAAACATGTTGGTTGAAAAGGCTCCACCATGCAACTCACAGGAATCTTGCAATCATCTTGATGCCAATTACCACAGAATACTTTTCTTGAGCAGTTTATGGATGATCAGTGTCAGATATTTGTCAGATTTTTAGTCTGTTTTTATGGGCCATGCCACACTTTATTTTTGCTAGACACAATTGTAAATGGCTGATATCTTTTGAGGAAAACTGAGCGATATAAGTATATGTCAAGTGCATTTATGGATTGAGATCTAAACAGACCAAACAGATTTGGTTGGACAGTAGCTTGAAAATGGCTTTAGGGATTTAGGAGGAAAAGACACTCGGAGGAACAGCATTAAATCATAATAATAAAGTAAGCAGACTTTAACATATGTTGTTTTATTTTGTCCTTGTAAAAAATCCAGTGATGTTCTTATCATTACAAATAATCTATGGCATTTTTTTCTTTTTGGTGCAGGTGTTATTTTTAATATATGATTCAATAAAGCGTATTGTGATATTCCATATGACTATACAGGCAATTTTGCACCAAACAGCCTAATTTGGGGGGGGATTACCACCCACAGAGCTTTCCCAATAGCATTCATTCCACCATTTTTGATCTGACGGCAAAATGACATAAGCCGCACGTATTTACCTTCGACAAATCAAAATTGTGTTGTATCTCTTCCATCACTTATAGGACCAATATAGCCTGGGCTTCACTGTCAGTCCATTTGTCTGTGTTTTGCATTTTAAGCGTGATGATCTGTTGTTTATTTGGCTAAGGGTGTACAACTTTATTTAAAAATGGCTGTTTAGCAGAACACGCATGCTTGCCAATCAATACACATTTGCATAACTGCATGTGTGTCTTCTGTCTTGTTACTTTGCCATAAAACCCAGATTGGTAGAGTGTAGAGTAATGATTGACCTTCTCGAAGTTTCTTCCGGATTTTTTAAGTTTAGTTAGAGTGACCATTGGGTTCTTGTTCGCCGCTTGTATTAAGGCCCTTCTCCCCCGATTACTTAGCTTGGTAGGATGGCCAACTTTAGAAAGCTGGCCTATTTATTTCTAAAATTCAGTTTTCACTTTCTATATATATGCCCATCAAGCTGAACTCAGTACAGTATGTATGTATGTATATATATATATATATATATAAACAAAATGTGAAAAAGGTAAAATAGGTAAAAGAGTGTGTACGCTGATTGCTGATTTGTTTAGATCTCGGTAGCTGTTCTGTTAAAATCATTCTACTTTTTTTCTTTCAGTGTGTGGATGTGACTTGGCCCGTTCTGGATTCTTCCAGAAGAACAGTGAATATATCTGCATGACAGACTACCAGCGTCTGTATGGCACAAAGTGTGACAGCTGTGGGGATTTCATCACAGGAGAGGTGGTGTCAGCGCTGGGACGCACATATCACCCAAAGTGCTTTGTCTGCAGTGTCTGCAGGTGAGGCTTTCAGAATGAAAAACCCCAGAATGTATTGTGGTACTTAAAAATTTGTGAACACTTTAGAATTTTTTTTATGGTTAAGTGCGACCTAACACACTTTTCATGCAAGTCAGCAATAACTGCAACCAAATGTTTCCAGTAACTGTTGATAAGTCCTATCTTGGAGACATTTTTTTCCATTTCCTCTGTAGAGAAGAGCTTTAGCTCTGGGTTGTTGGTGGGTTGCCTCGCATTACCTGCTCACTTCAGATGCTTATATATTTCTACATTTATATTTACATTACATGTCTATATTTTATAGCATTTCTTTTAGCGGAAGGAAATTCCACAATATGAATTTTTTTAACCATTTTTGGTAGAATGACTTGAGTGCTTAGGGTCATTGTCTTGCTTCGAGGCCCACTTTGTTTGTGCCATGATACACTTTCATGTGTGCATGTTTTGAATATCAGATTTTGCAGCATTCTTATTCTTTAAATAAATTAGGGTGCCCTATTGTCATCCTAGTGATTAAAAATGTCTGTTTGTTATTTACTTGCTAAACCTAGAGGTTTACATGCATTTGTTTTACATCTGCAATACTGAATTATTTTCCTAAATAAATGAATGTAAAATGTAAAAGATAGTGTTCCGTATATGTAATTAGGTGCTTTTTATCTGCTCGTCTAAAAATCTATAATATTGAAATATACACAAAAATACCAAAATACTGATCATTTTATTTGTCCTAGCTATTATTTCAAAACCCTGTATACAACCCCAAATCAGATAAGCTTGGGACAGAATGGAAAATATTAGTTTGACATTTTCTTTGACTTTCATGGTCAAATTTATCTGATTTGTTAATAAACATCCATCCTTTATGGACTGGTGTGTTGATGAACTGTCATTCAACAATAGCTAATGGGCAAGGAATTACTTTGGTAAACCTTTGTCAAGGTCATTCACAAATGGCACTTTACACTTTACTATGCAATATTAAAACCTTAGGGTAAGGTAAACTTTAGGTTTCACATGGACGTACATGCATTTTTCTACAAGATAACCCCACACCAAATGCTGCAGACATTACCTGCATTAGCAAATGCTTAAAGAAACTGCTTCAATAGGAATGCCAGACCAGGATTTAATTCATCCTCTATACTTCAACTATCTTCCTGCCCTAAGTCTTTTTCATATATTGACATTTATCATTTTTTTGATTTATCATTCATTGCTTTCTAAGAAACCTTGTTTCCTCTATTCGAAATGTTAAGATAGGCCTGCCATCTTTCTGTTGTATATACAGTGTATGCCTTTAGCCCAAATTTAGTGGGAAATTATTTTTGTAAATTACTTATTCCCCCTCTCTTCCCCATCCCGTGAGCAATGACAGAGAAATTAGCATTTGATTAATGTACTTGAAGAGGAAAATCCATTTGCCAGACCATGCAGTAACAGGCAGCATAACAACTAGTTAAGCCATGTGGCCCAGGCAAAGCTGTTACTGCTACTAAATGCTGTAGTCACCGATCCCACAATTCCAGACCTCAGTTCACTCTGTTCCAGGAAAATTATGGTGTTTAAACTCCAAGCTGCTTTTACTGTTGTTATTTTTACTGTACATTTCAGTCTCCCTATTTTACTTACCGGTAATTAATATTTAAGGGTCTGTATGAGAAATATTCATCATAGTACCCCAAATCAGAAAGTTAGGACAGTATGGGAATTTATTTAACTGGTTAATATATTTGGTGCATTTATAATATTGTAATGTTTGTTGTTGCCATTCATCCTCAATAGATGTTCTGCCAGTGAAGTTCAAAACTACAGTTTTTATTTTATTCCCT
>JAVSBV010041682.1:0-11236 GCA_033117975.1 Parotocinclus spilosoma
GTTGCAAATTTATTTTTCAATGAACAAAGTTGGTAAGTAACAGTAGTTCTTGTTTGTACGTTCGCTATACGTGTAAAGCGTACATATTTAATAATCATTAAATATGTTACATAGCACATCCCGTCTTGTAACATAGGGCATGTTCGTTTAATTAGACCAGTCGGTTATTAGGACCAAAACCATCGCGTCCTGTTGTGGTCCCATTAATTGGAATCCACTGTATTGCAAATATGATCAGCAATCGATTTCTGAGACAATTCTTCTTTAATATCTGACATGCCCACATTCCCATTTGAAAAGCTTGCCCTTGATCCATGCCAATGTTCTGGGCATCACACATTACTTGCTGGGATATTACTGCAGTAGCCTAACGGTTAAGGTACTGGACTCTGGACCTGATGGTCCAGGGTTCAAATCTCACCTTTGCCAAGCTGCCACTGTTGGGTCCTTAGGCAAGGCCCTTAACCCATGATTTCTTAAATTGTAAGATTGTTTGTTGTAAGTCGCTTTGGATAAGGGAGTCTGCTAAATAATGTAAATGTAAATGTATTCACATGTCATTTTCTCTTTTGTTTGTAAAAATAAAAGGGTGTCCTGTGGCTTTTGATCACCCTGTACTATTTGTATTGCTATCAGTACTACTGTTTTACTACACATATAAGCACTAATACTATTACAAAGACTATTATTACTGCTATTATTACAGCAACAATTATTATTACAACTACTCCTGTCACTAATACTGTTAATATTGCTACTAATAATCCTATTACTAAAGCTGTTTTTACAACTATTACTACTATACTGTAACTATTACTGCTACTATTACTATAGTACTAATTACAGTACTACGACTAAGGTGGCGTTCTGACTGGATGAGCTTTGACAGTTGAATCAGACTTTCTCGTGTTAGCAGTCACCTTGTTAGGCGGCAAGGTTCCTGTACCCAGCATGGGACATAGTTTAGCGTGAGGATCTTGGCTCAGCATTTATTCTGCCCGATAGCGTTACACCATTTTTGTGTGTGTTGGCATTCCTATCAATCTTCTGCTGCCTGTGTCGAGCGTCTGAGCGCACTTGAACTTGACCTTGTTTGTATGTACTGCCTTTGTTCGGTCGGCTGTGTGCTCTCCATTTGTTCGTATCTCCGTGTCCATCAAGCTGCAATCTCAACCTTTTCGCCTTGGAACTACACGCTTTTTTGTCCTCTCTGAGGTTTCTGTGTTCATTTTGAGTTCCTTTGTGTGGTCCCTTTGTGGCGATTGTGTTGTGTTGTGGATACGCCTTACGGTACAGATGCAATAATATCATATCATGGTTTGTAGTGGTCACACAATATGTGGTTTTTTTTTGTTTGTTTTTTAATAAAGCAGAGTGACCGGGTGCTGATATATAAATGTTGGGATTTTTATTGACTTTTTGATTAAGTGATGAATCTGACGAGACTCATAATGACAAACGAGACACAAATGTGCTGAAAAGAAATAAATAAATGAACTTTTAGGTGAAGGTAAAGGTGCAGTGTCTCAGTTTGTACTGTTCTCAATCAATATAAAAATCAATAAAAAACTAATTTGATTGCCCTTAAAAAGAACTATTGTTAAGAGATAACAGCATCTTTATTTTGGAAGGGAAAATGAAAATGTGTAAAAAAACAAACCGTGTTTGAGTAAGGCATGTGGTCACATTTTTTGTTTAGTTTTTAATCCCAGTTAAGAGCAGCAGATTGTAATGATGGAAGCATTAGTTTTTATTTTCTATTAAATTTCCCCGCCATCACTGAATGTTCTCTCAGCATCTCTTTGTTTTTAGTCATTCAGTTGTCCCAGTTTATGAGCTGCATGTTGTAATGCAGGAAAAAAAAGTTTATCTGCATTTTCTCTGTCAGGGGCACGGGACACAGACATAAACGTCAGTGTGTCATGTTTATTCACAGTAGCCCTGGTGAAAGCCGGTAATAGCGAGAAGGCTAGGAAGCAGAGCTAACAAACACAGAGACAAAACAAATACAATCGATTCTGGTTAATAGGACCACCGGTTAATGGGACCAGCTGCTTATTTGGACCAAATCCTAAAATATCGAATCAAATCCTATTAAATACGTGTAATGTTATTCGCTTATTTGGACCAAAATTCTGCTTAATCGGACCAAAGAATGTGCACAGTATGTAATATCCGTGGTTACCAAAGAAACTCTTCATCTCTGGCATCACTAGAACGCTCCTCAGCCCTCTACTGCCACCTACAGGTCTTTGCCTAACATTTCCATTTACTACAAAAAAGCCACAAGTCGCCAGTTACCCACAGAAAAAGCGCGTCAGATCACACTGGATAAGTTCTTCAAACGTTGACCGAAATTTAGTAAGAACTTTTTACAGTATTCTGTTTCGCATGCTGAGTACCTATACATTGTGTTGTAGCTATACGTGTAAATCACACAATAAAGGTTTAATAAACATTTAATATGTTACATAGCACGTCCTGTCTTGTAACATAGGGCATGTTCGTTTAATCAGACCAACCGGTTATTAGGACGAAAACTATCGTGTCTTGATGGGGTCCCATTAACCGGAATCGACTGTATATACAAAACACACAACAATGCTAAAGACATGCAGAGAACACTAACACAGACGCAAAATGTTATAAAAAGCTAAGTTACACACAGTGCTGCCACAAACAGTGCCAATACAAACAGACAATAGTTACCAGACTGTAGAATGTCGGACAATATTAAATATTTTTACGTTTACGTTACGTTTATGGAAAATAACAGAAATAAGGCAGAGTCAAGCCACATGAGGTTGTTCTCCAGCACACCTCATCATTATATTCTTCACTTTTTAAAAATGTGCCAATAATCTCAAAATGCCATTCATCCAACACTGTGACTGGTAGGATACTAAAACATTGCATTCCAGCCACAAGAAGTGTAGAGCCTTAACCTTTTCCCAGTGGGCGCTACGATGGTTTTCCCTGACATCACAGTATTTACAAAAGGTGATAGTATTTTCAAATGTGGCATACTCTAGATTGATTTAAAATACTTAAAACACTTCTAGAGGGGTCAAAAGACACAAGGACTGTTTCTGGCACATAATGGTCGCTGGATGACCAAAAACATTGGTTACAAAATCAACTCAAGTTAATCTGATCTGGTAATTTTCATGCTTATATTCCGTGTGATGTGACACAATATTAGATAAGATTTTAGCTCTTTTTTGTTTTGTCACACACAAAAATATCTGGAAACGTCGCTCAACAACGATCTCTCTGCCCTTCACCTTGCTGCTTTATGTGCCGGCTGCTGATTCGGCCAATTTTACAGTCTGTTTAAATCAAGGTGACAGAGCAGCTAGTAGCGAGTGACCTTTTCATACTCCTTCAGTGTTAAAAGGTTAGAACTGTGTGTAGCTGTGACAAGATTAAATAACTGAATAAAATCCATCTCTTCAGACTAACAAAACATCAGGTGGGTCACAGAAACTGCCCTCCAGAGCAGGGTGCAAAGGCAGGTCTGCAGATTGGCGTTATTCCCTAAAGTGGTATGAAGTTAAAAGTGAAAACGCTCCAGTGGCTGAAAGTCAGTATGAAATATCAAATAAATCCACAGCTAGAATCCACTGTTTTGCATTCATTTGGACTCTAGTGTGAGTAAACAAGACTGTCTGCTTCATGCACCGTTCTGGGGTCAGTTTTTCCCGAGGGGGAACCAAAACAACACGAGAACGCTTCATTGATATGCTTTCGCATAAACTGCTCAAAATGTGTTTCTCCACTCTGCCCATTAGCATCCGATGCATTATTCTCATGGCAGGACTGTGGCTGCATATGGGGATGCATTTGCAATTACATTCCCCATATCGAACAATGCTTCAAAAAATGGAGACAAAATATACATAGAACATGCTACAGGCTGATGGGTTCTAGACTCGGCCCACATTAGGCTCCATTGTAAAAGATATGAAATGTAAATATTACAGTTAATTACTGCCAGCATAGTAAAAGTCTGATCTTTTTTTAAATGTAAAATAGAAGTTCAACCCTTATTGATGTTTTTAGATGTAGTCAATCCGACTCTGGTGTCTAAGACCTTTTGGCCACAGGTAATCTGACTATACTTCTGCTCTTATTCAGCACATACCCAGTAACAATAATGTGAGAGCATTAAGGATGTCATTCATCTATTTACTGTTTAAATCAACTCTAAATGACTTCCCTGAAGACTGTTTTCAAAGGTGCTTCAAAGATAAACTGTGAAGAAAACTCGTTTAAAATATTTATGGTGTGCCTTTGAGCATGGGACTTAAAAATGGTCTCTAAAACGAGTGCCGGCTGCACATTGGTGTTTCCAGCTCTAAGAAACTGTATTTGCTTTTACTTCGTGTTAAAACTCGGAAAGTTTTCAGTAGCTCACACATCAAGTATGTTTTAATTCACTTAATAAACCTAGAACTGCAGAAATTCAGATGTTGTCAGTAACCCGACCAAGGAGTTTACATGCACTTTAGTAATCAGATAATATAAAACCTTCAGGTTTACATATGACCCGGACAATGATCCGATTTTACCATTGAGATTTATTGACATAAAGTTCAAGTTTCAACAGAAGTGAAATCATATAAAAAGTATTCATTGAACATTTTTGTTTAAGCAGTATATTCATTTATTAATTCATTTATAAATTATCTTCTGCTTAATCCACATGGGGTCGAGGGCCAGCCGGTGCCCACCCGACAACTCTGGGCACAAGGGCAGGAACAACCCTAGACAGAGCGTCACTCCATCGTAGGGCACACATACACACTAAGGGCTACTTTAAAAACCCCAGGTAGCCTAGCATACATGTCTTTGGACTGTGGGAGGAAACCGGAGTGCCCAGAGTAAACCCATGCAGACACGAAGAGGACATGCAGACTCCACCCTGGGATTAAACCCAGGGCCTTCTTGCTGTGAGGTAGCTGTGCTACCCAGCGAGTCACCGTGCCTCCCTGTGACCAGTATAAATAATAAAAAGAAAAAGAAATTGTCCTGTAATTCTGATTTCAGTCAAAACCACAAAATAAACAATAAATAACGGTGACCCTTTCTGTGGCTTCCACTTTGCCCCCAGTACATTTGAGAACTCTTAACATTTTGAAAAATACAGTTGGTGAGCATTTCAGACACAGCCCATAATATACAGTGAAGAAGAGAATTTCAGAATTGATTCGTATTTGGCATGTTCCCCACTTGCTGTAATGGCAGCATTAACTTGAACTGGTACTGACTCCACAAATTTGGAGTGGGGTGTCTAGGGGTGTCACGATACACATAGTAATCTTCATTTTTTTCGATACGGGGGTTTTGATACGATACGACCTGTGAATCGAGTGCATTAAGATTTGCTGTGCCGTTTCTTAACCTGCGCGACAGAGTTGAAGCCATCAGCAAAGCAGAGGGGATTCTGTCTACTGTAGTTTCATACGACATCGAGTGACACAGTGTATAACAGGTGTGTTACTATGACGACGGCCGAGCAGTGTTTCGAGCTACTGGTAAAAAACGTAATTCTATTGTTTTGGTTAGCCTGCTGGACGATGCTGGCGATTAGCTGACTGTGAAATGGCTAGCGGAGAGAGCAAGACTGAGCTGGAACACCCAAAATCACCCTCGTATCTTCTGTGTGGGAATATTTTGGTTTCCCAGTCAGTTACAACAATGACGGGCAAAGAATGGTGAACAAAACGGTAACTGTGGGTAAACTTTGCTCAACGCGAGTATCAAACATCGGTGCTAATACTTTCAATATTCAAACACATTTGCGCAGACACCGTCCAAACGTTGTCACTTACCGGAGCAAAGACAAAACACGAGTCACAGCATTTAGGCAGCCGCTAAGTGCCGATAGTTAACGAGCAAAGCAAATTACTCGTGCCTTACTCTGTTGTAGACGATCCTGGATTCCGCTAATTGCTGGTAATTGATCCTCTTATAAAATTCCATCTCGCACTTATTTTTATAAAAACTTCTAATACCAGTCATCCTTTCCAAACATGGAGTTTATATTGGCCTCTGTGACCTCTATATAAAAAAATAAATAAATAAATAAAATCATTTTCTTTTTTCATGTTGTATCAAAAATGTCGCATCGTGGAGCAAAAACAGTACAATACCACAACAATACCAATCATATTGTGAAATCTGTGAATCATTTCACGCCTAGTAAGATCTGGTGATCTTTGTTACGCAGCATTGTTTCACACTAGTCCCTATCAACTTGTTCTGGACCCCCATACATTTTTAAAGGTCTTTAGGTCAGGTGACTGTCCATAACAGTTAGCACTTATCAATCTTTTTTGTCTTTAAGTATTTGTAGAAAATCTTTAGGAATCCTCATCCAAGACGATTTAAACAAGCCTTTGCATTAGAGATGTCAGACTTTTGGCCTCCACGGAAGCTTCCTTAGGCGTTGTTCAAGCTTTTGTATTTTCTATTGCAATATTAGATCCACAGGAGGTATATCACATCTGAGCTCGAGCTTTGTTAATGAGTTACTATGTTGATTCATAATTAGGGTTAATGAGCTGCTCTGCCTCTGGTTGTCCTTCAGGTGATCAAGCAAGAGGGTTTGACCAAAACATCTTCAGAGTGCACGCTGTTCGACCTGCTCAAATATAACGATGAAGATGGCGACGAGCATCTGAGCGAGGATGAGTTCTTCTACGCCTTTAGTGAGTATTGAATTGAATGTTAAGATCTTTGCTGAAGCTCATTTCCACTCTCGGTACTCTGGACCCTCTGGAATAAATGTTGCAGAAAAAAGGAGTTTGCTTGCCGTTTTGAAGGAGGCACATCCCGTTTTCTTCCCCAGGAATCTTGTTTACCGCGTCTGATTGCATAGAGCCTCTGTTGTTGCTCTAGGCAAATCTCAGACTTCAAAAAGCTCTAATGTCAAATGGACTGTTATTTCTCAGACCTCCACCAGAGACATAACTCGTTTAAAGGAAAAGTATGAACTCCCAGTTCTTGGTTTCTACGCTCGAGATGTTGTCCACCTGATGGACAGGTTTGGTCTATGGAGGTCTAGGATATGGGATTCCAATTTTTCAGATACATCTGTGAGTTTTAAAACGGACTTATGCAGAGAATGTACTCGTACTACTGGGTCAAAAAAAAAAGAATATAATTATAATTATATTTAATCCAATTTCCAATGCAGTGGTCACTACCTAGGTTCTCTATGTTCTTAAGTCTGACTACATTTATAATGGAGATAGTGTAGTGATAATGTGGTGAGGTGGCTTTTTGCCTGTTCTTTGCGGATTGGGTGGGCCATCGTCTTTCTAATGCCACCTTCATCACGTATAATCTATGGTCTAATAATCAATGGACAAAAGAAAAGAATGCTACAGCCTAATAGCATAGTACTGATCTGAAATTATTAAATACTACTAATATCATTCCACACAGAACAAAGCAGACACCTGACAAAGACACCAACAAAGACAATGCACATATGTTAGTCCAGTTGATCATTGGTTGGTTGGTATGGTATGCCAATCATCATAATACCCCAAAGATTTTATTTAAATAGAGATGAATTTAGATAAGAAAATGTACAATATTTACATTAGGAGTACATAAAAATTAAGATACAGCAATAATAAAAGCAGTGGCTATCATGATAATGTGTAATAAATATGAAATAAGATTGTTATTGCAAATGATGTATTGTACAGTGCACGTACAGTTCCTACTGCAGATGGACCATATCGTCACCCATTATGGGAGGAGTTATACAGTTTGATGGCCACATTATTACAATTCATTTTCACTTATTTTACATTAATTTCACTTTATCTACATTGCTGTGCTTTATTCATGCTTTTAGTCATTAATAACATACAAATAATCATGAAAACAATAGGCATGAAAACAATCTTTTGGGGCTCGAGAACGGGTGAACCTTATTTTCATTACTTCTTTTGGAGAAATTTTATTCCAAATTTGAACAAAACGGGGTTTGAACGGCTTTCAACTAAGTTGGAATTTTTAAGTGTTTTGTAGCGGGGCTTTTTTTGGTCATTAGTTATTCGTACAATTAATGTATACTTATTTTAAACAGTAATCCAATAATTGCATTTTAGGATCACTGACTTAAAAATGCATTTGCTTTGGAGAATAAACTTGTATGTGAAGAATAGTAGTAGTAATAATAGTAGTATTTTGAAAATAAAGTTGACATGCTAAATTATCTTAGCTAGAGCCTAACTGGTAATGAGGGACGTAGACAAAGTTACAATATCCCTCATTTGCACAGTTTCAGCATTTTGCCTTGATTCTTGAATACAGGTTTATTCTCAAAATTAGCTAAATAAAACATCATTTCTTCTTTAGTTTGTCACCCTAAAACATCATCCTGTAATCCTGATTTAAGTCAAGAACATAAAAATAAGATAAATAAATGCAATCCTTTCTGAAGTTGCACCTTGCTCCCAGTACATTTGGTAACTCTAACATTTTGTGTTATTGGGAAATGAAGAATCATGAAAAAAGTTATTGTAATCACTGGATCTTTATCAGTGAGTTTGTCCTTGTGAAGATGTTATTTTCTACAATGGAGAGCTAATATTATGAGATGAGTGAGTGGATGAGGACAGCCATGCTCTCCATCTTTCTGATATCCTCTGAATTATCCTCTCATTTCTTTTTTTAGTCTCGTTCTCCTCTGACATTTCCAATTCACACTTCACTCTGTATCCACCGACACTTCGACAGAGCTGATATGTTCTAATAAGAGCAGAGCAAGGTGGCGAGGGGAAAGAGACAAAAAGAAATACACTACAATACCAAATGGACATGACTTTAAAGTATTGTGGTGAATTATATTCGGCCGTGAGTCCTGTGTGTGTGTGTGTGTGTGTGCATACTTCAGAGAAAGCATATCAACTATATGACTCTCATTAGTACCTTGATGGTTTGACATTTCATGCACAGTGCGATTCTTCTGAGTAGGGCTCTACTGCTTTACTTTTTTATTTTTCCTGGAAATTCAGTAATAAAGAAAATGCTGGTTATGTGTGGTTAAGTTTAAGTGTTATTTATTTTTCCCTTGTAAAATATAGAAAGAAATAAAAAAAGAAAAACAAGATTTTATTTACATCTTCAAAGTCAGACATTTTATGAGTGTAAACTAGTTTTGCCATCTGCCTTGCACGGACACCCTTGGTCTTGAGGTGTCGCTGTCCACCTACGTCCCTCATAGCTACCAGAGATTGAAAGAGCACTTTATGGTCAGTCTTTTTTATAGTTGTTTTACTTTGTTGGTTCTATCTAATTCTATGACCATATTTTCACCTACACCTCCTTGGGATGAGACTCAGGAGCCAAGACAAAACCCACGCTTAATTAGGCAGGAGTACCCAGAACCCAGTCCCACCATCAAGTCAAGTCAAGTCAAGTTTGTAGCAAGTCCAATATACAGTGAAATTGGAACCATCAACCCGTCCGAACATACAATATAACAAGGTGGGGGAGGTATAGAGACAAGACAGGAAGTTGTAACTGAGGCAAACATCGGGAAAGATTGGAGATTTAAAAAAAGCCACATATTGTCATCCATGCCCGGACCACACCAAAGTGCAATAACTCCCTCCATCTATTTTGTTATTTAGGTTGGGACTATGGTAGCCTAGTGGTTAAGGTCCGGGAATCTGGACCTGATGGTCCAGGGTTTAAATCCCACCTCTGGCAAGCTGCCACAGTTGTGTTCTTAAGCAAGGCCCTTAACCCACAACTGCTTGAATTGGAAGACTATGTCAGTTGTAAGTGACTCTGGATAAGGGGGCCTGGTCAATGTAATTTAAATTGTATTACTAATTTACATTTTAATATGAATTTCAATTGTATTTTTTAATTAATTCTTGGTCCTCCCAATGTTTCTTCCTTCTATATTCAAGGAGTTTTACCTTTCCACTGTCACCATAGACTTGCTTAATTTGGGATTGGGTTTTTTAACATAATATTGTTATAAAAGTTTGCTATTGTAGAAAAGTGCTATAGAAATAAATTTGCCTTTGATTTTGACTTTGGCTTCGAGTGAAATCGACTTGCAATTAAGTTGGTCTAAATAGGGTGAGTTGCCATTCCTGGTTGGTAAGACTGAGCCCTTGTGGTTCATTCCCATTTTTTCCCCCAATTCCCACCTGCTTTTGTTCGCCGTTGGGATTCCACTTTTCTTTAGGTCTCTTGAATCCGTCCAGGAGTAGAAGTGCCCGAGCATGACACTTTCCTTGGCCATATTCAAAACGCCCAATGCGAGAAAATGTCATGAACAAAAGATTTATTTAAATGCTACCTTTACACGTTAACTATGTTAAAACAGAGGATGTCCGTATCAGCATTAGTTTTGCATAACCAACAATGTTGTCTGTAGCCTAAATTTTCCTGATTTTGTTAAGTATTCGAGCTTCAGCTGCACTGTTTGTCATTGTGCCCATGAATAATTCATCCTTTCACTCCCTCCGACGACATTAAATCCATCTTTCTACAATTAGTTTTCCCAGTAGAGTGCTGTAAAGAAAAAAACAACTCTGTCTGGACCTGATTGCATTTTAATTGTGTCATGTATATGGCACAACATAATACATTCAGAAAGATGCTCATTTTTCTTTTTGACAAGCATATTTTCCAGAAGGATCAATGCAGATGCGATGTGAAGACCCCAGAGTCGTGGCTTCACACCTCATATTGATTGTGTGTTTAATGGGAGTTGATAGAGCCACATACAGATGAAATGAACATCTGGTGGGATAGGCGTCACTGATACGAACTAATTAGGTTGGGATTGTGTTATTGAATGGATCGAGGTGCCGCTAGTTTGGGGAGTGAAGAGTCCTGTTGTAAGTCGCTGTTGGAGGTATTGATTTCAGCTTGTGATGGAGAGTGATGGCCCATGAGACCAAGAAATGGCTGGCCAGGAAGGTAAAACTCCACTTGTCATAAGGAGTAACATAATACTGCATTATATACTATAGGAGCTCCATACTGTGTAATAGCTAGATCTTTAAATACCAAATGTATATTTCTAATAGGTAGACTTAAAATAGCTCTGTATACTCTACAGTATACAGTAGGAGGGAGGGATGGAGGCAACATTCGAAAGGAAGAAAGAGAACTACACCGAGCTGGCAGCTGAGTGTCGAGAGGCAGGGTGGTCGACCGTTATCTGCCCTGTGGAGGTTGGCTGCAGGGG
>JAVSBV010041693.1:0-11235 GCA_033117975.1 Parotocinclus spilosoma
CTCTCCCTGTCTCTCTCCCTGTCTCTCTCCCTGTCTCTCTCCCTGTCTCTCTCCCTGTCTCTCTCCCTGTCTGTCTCCCTGTCTGTCTCCCTGTCTCTCTCACCACCTCGTGTCGTGTTATTACTTTTCAATCCTCGTTCTTCAACACTTGACCTTTCAGTGACAGGGATTCGGAGCCGATTGAACACGTGTAAGATTTGTACGAGGATGTTCGTTACGGATTTGAAATTCATTTTGAAGCGTACTCCTGCTCTCTCAACACCTTAAAAAAAACAAACATCCGTCCTTAAACGTTTTGTCCCCGTGAATAATGTGCTTTCCCTTTTCCAGAACTATCCAGCCCCATCTTATTGAGATGCAAAAGGGGAGACAGGATGGAAGTCGAGATTAAATGGACTGATTTGCTTCCCTGTACAAATAGAAATAAATTCCGGGGCATACAGAGAATTTTAATGATGAATGGCCGGATTTTTTTCCACACTGACACTAAAAGTGTCAGGAAAATAAAACAATCTGATGGCTTAATGATCACCAAGTGTTTTCCCTGGTCAGTTATGGTCATGAGGATTAAAAGAGAGCGGAAAATATGAGGAAATAAGCCAAGGTTATGCAAACCCAAATAAGAGCTTTAAGCTCTAAATAAGGCCTGTGTTTTGTAAAGTGTCCTACAGAGCATCTTTAGTTATGATCTAGTATTTAGTTTGTACACTGTACCCGTGTCTCAATGATCTAAACCTGCTCCGTTTTTGTTTTAAAAAGGTTTCCAAACCAGAACTGGTACTTTTTCTGAATTGCCTTCTCCTTGTGTATCCCAGCGGATTCAGAAGCCTCTTTGGAAAGCAGCATAAACCATGTTTAATACCCAATTTTGTTGTTTGTCACCTAACAGATGCCTATAATTGGCCCGGGTTTCTCCAGACGAGGAGGAGAGGAACTCTGCCACCCAGAGGGCACTGCCAACCATGCTGCACTGGATTTATACAGGAAGCACAAAGCACCGGGACATTTTAATTCAAATCTGTTCTTCTCCTATTCTCTATTTTTCCTTCATTATTTCCCCCAGCTATTATTATGCATTTATTTACAGTCAGATTTATTTCGATTTAACATTTAATTTAATTCATTCACATAAGCACGTCAGCTTTCTTTTTGAGGATTGGTCTTAAAAGGGCATTTTCCTTGCCGCTGTTACCCTCAGCGTTGCATATTTGGATGACAGATTGATCCTGGATCATTTAAAGCTGCTTCTAGACAGTGCTCTGATGTACAACGATATATATATATATATATAAAGGAAAAACTGACTTAACTTTACAGGCAGCTGGAGCGCTCGGGAGTCCAAACCGCTTGGTCGTAGGACGTCTTGGTACAGGACGAGTTTAGGGAATAATAACGAGAACATGGTCTGCAGACAGGAATACAGGAGGAGTTGGGAGTTTGCTCCATAAAAACACAAACCTGAGCAAAAGTATGAATCCATTTCTAAAGCGTCCAGTGTTTTCAGGAGCACGGCGACCTTCATAGCTGTGAAATGGAAGAAACGTACAGGATTCTGTAATTGAGTAATCAGGCAGGTGACAAAGAATCAAACAGTCTCGGTAACAGGGCTTGAGAGGTCCTTTTGCAGAGACGGTGGAACGTGACAGACATTTCTGCAGCGCTCCATCAATCAAGGCTTTATGCTCGAGTGCCTACGTTTAAGATAAAAGACACGAAATCCATTTTAAGTTTGCCGAAGAGCATTTAAACGACCTCGAGAGTCGAGCGTTTTCTCTCGCTCGTATCTGGCCTAAAACCGTCCCTGCAGTGAAGCTCAGTTTCAACGGAATTTGGGGAAAATACAGCTGGGCAAAATTATTGGGACGGCCTTAATGCAAAGCTGCAAATCTAAACCACATCAAATCGACAGCCCAGTCTTGTGATTATTTTGTGACTTTTTTTATCCTGACGTGACCGGCTGGTCATGTTTAATGCCTAATTCACTTTATTCTAGGACATAAAACACTAAAAAAATGTTATTTATAGATCTTAAAAATGATGTAATTCAATGTAATGTCAAAAAATGTCTGAACCCGACATTGTTTAGAGACGATATTCTCTTATTTATTAAGGCCAGACTTTCTTTTATTGTTTGTTTCGCGGATCCGCCGACAATCATATTTGAAGAATACAAAAAAATATATATATATATATATTATTATTTTTTTGGTATTTATCGGATCCGCCGCAGCACCAATGGTTAAAATAAAAAAAATTTACAAAATTTTTTTCCAGATTCACTTTAATTTAATTGTAGGTTAAATAAATGTTATTTTTGAATAAAAATGTATTTTTATCTTCCTCCTTCCTTGTATTGATTCCGCATCGTCCTCGAGAAATTGAAAAGTGCTGAAAAATAAAGATTTATTTGTATTTTTTCAGTAGATCCTTAAGTAGAAACATCCGAGAAACAAGCAATTAAAAAAGTCTGGCCTAAAGTAAGCAATTGTTAAATTTTTAAGCCATCGTTAAAAATTACAGCTCAGTTATGACCGATATCAAGCTCTCAAAGAAATCTCTAATCCCCGCTTTCTTTAATTCAAGTCTGAGCCATTTTTAGTTTGAATCTTAATCCAATTGGTTAATTGGTCACTCTAAATTGGCCTAGTATAACATCAAATTGATTTACAATCACAAATGTATTAGGGGAATCCACACCTAGTTACTCCCCAGAGAGGCTTGGAATGTTCCTGACCAAATCATGGAGAGAAGAAAAACGAACATCGAGCGACGATCTTTGGCTTTTTTTGCCTCTTTAGTTTCTTATTCTGGATTGAACTTATTTTTCAAAGCTCAAAAAAAGTTTGAATGCGTTCAGTTTTTTACTTTTAGCACAGTTTAAAGTACAAAACAAAAAGAGAAAAGTGAATAAATATGGGACAGAAGAGGGTAAAAATGGAAATAAACTTTGACTTAATCATTTTTAGTTTAAGGGAAACCTCTTTCGATTTTTATCCTGCTATACGTAGGGAGTTTTTCCTTGCCTCTGCCCTCTTTGGCTGCTGCTTTGGGCATTTTAATGTTAAAATTGTAATACAGGCAGAGCGTTGGTTCTGATTGGACTAGTAAAAATAAATAAATAAAAAAAATAAATAAATAAATAAAAAAGCTTTGTTTTGAACTTTCACACTGTTTTTTTTTCCTGTGCATGATTTAATCTGGACTCTGGTTTGGGCTGCGATTTCTTATTGTGCAAACATTTTATTAAATCAAAGCGTGCTTCCGTCTGATCTGTTTGGTCCAAGCTTGGACGTGACTTGATTTATTTTAGTGTGAATTTATTGCTTAATAAAAACCCCGCTTTGTTCCCCTGGAGTTCGGTCGTCGTATTCTGGATATGTTAGGGATGGAAAGATTTACAGCAGGTTTTTCGGTGGAGAACGAGAACGAGGACAGGTTTAACACTTGGGGCACCTCGTCTCCTCGTTTCACATGCATGTGCACTGGGGGAAACAAAAGACAAAAGATTTAATGGAATCAGAAAAGTGGTAGCGAAACAAAGACCTACTGTAGGTGGATTTAAAGAGAAGCAGAACTTCCTTAACTCGCCTGAATCCAAAACACTTAAAGCCATGTCACAGCGCTAACGAGATTCAGGTTAGTTCATTATGGCCTGACCTGTACGAGACCGTAAAGATTGGGATGGAAAGCGGTACTAATCATTTAGTCGCTCAAATAAATGGATATTAAAAAAGCCTCCTGTGTTCTGAGACATGACCTCTGGAATGATTCCGATTTTAAAGCCGGCACGTAAATAGCTGATTAGTAATTAACAGCTTTGTAAGAACTTAAACGTCTTAAAGATCTTATTTATATCGTAACACATTCCATCATTAATGCATCACGCTTACGATGATTTATCGATCCTAATCTTCCACATGTCCTGTTTATGGATCTGAATCAGATTATAAACCAGCTGAGATCAAGACATGGAAGATTTTGCTTGCTGAAATCGATCGACGGCTTCTCCACCAGGTGGCGTACTGCACAGGAAGTCGTGTGCACGTTTACAGAGGGTTGGGAGCAGTTTATTTACCTCTTTTTACTCCAGAGGGATCCATTATCCATGCCGGGACTGGCGATGGGGTAGGCACAGATTGGTAAGCGTTACGATGGTTAAATATAATCCAAACTGACCCGAATGTGGGATTGTAAAGGTACTGGTGCACAAAAAAAAGTCCCTCTTTCCACGGAGGATCAGATTTTCCAACGCTAAAAATACAAAAATCCACTCCTGCTCTTATTCAACCGTGCCCAAGGGTCCAAAATCACAGCAGTTCCAATGGATTCATCCAAAGGCCGAGACATAAACGGGTTTAAGGTCAGGACAACACGAGGGGTAATACGAAAAGCCAAAGGGGGCGGGCGTGGATCGTTCCAGGATCAATACACAAAATCTAAAACACACAGCAATGGCAAGACCTCATAAAGAGCGAGAACAAGACGGACGTTATTCTAGATCTTTATTGCCTCCATTATACACAGTCCGGGGGCAAAATAACACAGCGGGTTTCATCTTTAAAAGGTCTTGCTTTTACATTAGATCATCGTTTATGATTTAAGTTTGATATGAAACACATAAAGAAGAGCAGATGCTGTTTATCCTAACAAAGCCTACATATAGATTATATCTCTATAAAGCACACCTGACTGCATTAACACATGCAAATGAAACATACAGTTCCTTAAAAGGATCCCAGTGGCAAGGAAAAAGTCCCTGAATATAGAAGGAAGAAATCTAGGGAGGAACCAAGACTCAACATCGAGGCCACTAAAGCAGGTCGGGTCCCTTTTTAAGGAAATAATAAAGCTTTAATTAAATAATGTATATGCAGACATTATACCAACCCTCCTAACGGACACGTTTCTATTAAACACACACACACACACACACACACACACAGGTGTTTTAGCAGTACTTTACCAGGCCTGAATACACACTGCACAACAGTAATGTGTTGTTTATTAATCTGGCCCTATACGCTGCTATCCAACGTCCTCGTTACGTTTTACCTTCTCCCACTGAAACCAATTACGGAAGGGAATGGAATAAATAAATCCAACAGCAGGAAAATGTGTGTGTGTGTGTGTGTGTGTGTGTGTGTGTGTGTGTCCATTTTTCTTTCTTAATTCAGCTCATTTCTCCTCCCATCACCCACTTCACCTCAAACACAAACACAAATTAGATAGAAACAGCAGTGGCAAAGATCAGTAATGCTATTCCATTCCTACCTGCTTTATTATTATTATTATTATTATTATTATATGTTGTCATATTTTAGGATTTCATGGTATTATTTCATGGTTGTTATTTTAGTAATTGGTCATTTATTTATAAAAAATAACTATATTATTGTCATCGATATGCTCCTATCATTGATAAATAAGAATAATAAATAATAATTATAGTCTTTTATTTTATTTTAATAGTATATTAGTTTATGGTTCTTATTGGTACTAGTAATTATTTTATTTTGGGATTTTATTAAAAGTATTTTTTTATAAAAATAATTATATAATTGTCATTATTATTATTATTATTATTTATTAGTCTTTTATTTAATGCTATATTTGAATAGTATGTTATTTCATGTTCTTATTGATATTAGTGATTATTTTGTTATTAGCATTTTAGTAGGAGATGTTATTTTTAAATAAAATGTATATTATTTTGTTTATTATGCTGCTATTATTATTATTAATTATTACTAATTTATTTTAATAGTATGTTATTTCATGGCTCTTATTGGTATTAGTGATTATTTTATCATCAGCATTTTATTAGTAGAGGTTATTTTTAAATCAAATTTATATTATTTTGTTTATTATGCTGCTATTATTATTATTATTATTATTATTATTAATAATAATTATTATTATTAATTTATTTTAATAGTATATTAGTTTATGGTTCTTATTGGTATTAGTGATTATTTTATTATTAGCATTTTATTAGAAGTAATATTTTAAATAAAAAAATATATAATTTATTAGTCTTTTATTTTAGGCTATATTTTAATAGTATGTTATTTCATGGCTCTTATTGATGTTAGTGATTTTTTTATCATCAGCATTTTATTAGTAGAGGTTATTTTTAAATAAAATGTATATTATTTAGTTTATTATGCAGCTATTTTTATTACATATTATTAATGTATTATTTTGTGTTGTTATATTTTAGTAATATATTATTTCATTGTTATTGGTATTAGGGATTGTTTTTGTTCTTAGCATTTTAGGAGTAATTTTGAAATAACAATTAGATTATTTAGTCATTTTATGCTATTAGTACTACACTAAGAACAATTATAATTATTTGCTCTTAAGGCAGACATCTAAAAAAAAAAAAAAAAAATTAAATCATGTAAGCGTGACTTTCTTGTTAAACAGCATTTCTGAATCTATGACCCAGTCCAGGGTTTGGCCCTCCTAATACTGACTAAAAATTTGGAGCCAAAGATAAGAGCAAAAGCAAGGCTGAGGTATCGACTCTGCCACCTAGTGGATAAATAACAGAACTGTCCACGATCTTTGATTCTGCTGAATCAAACCGAGCATCAGAATGGGGAAGAAAGGCGAGCAGTGACTTTGAACGTGGCATTTCAGGAACTGCCGATCTACAGCGCCACCTGTAGGGTTGGAGCCACCCAGAACGATTCGCGCTTGTTACACCCGAGGTTCGCACACGTCGAAACCTTGAAGCAGTTGGGCTACAACAGCGAGAGCACCCTACTCCACACGTGCTACTCCGTGCCATTTAAGAGCGTAGGGGCAGAATCCCTGGTCCGACCGTTTAGGCTGCCGTTGGTGTAACGATGCGACTTTCTGGGCACGCTTTGGCCCCTGGGTGCCGTTTAAACCCCACAGCCTGCCCGAGTACGTGCTGCCCACCCCGGGCACCTCTTTTTGTGATGCAGCATAACACATCGCGTCCCAAAGTTCGCCTGTTTTCATCTAAACCGGTCCATCGAGGGCATTAGGCAAAGACGGATTTGAGGATTCGGAGCTGCCGAAGAACATTTGTTCACCAAAAGGTCAGCGCAGCATTGTGACCTATCCTGTTGGCCCCGTGGCTGCTGCACGGTAGCTGGAGTTAATTAATTAAGGAGCGTCTGGGATCAGTCATTCGTGGGCAAGCATGGCATTTACCATGAACTCGGGGTAATGAAGCATGGCACGGTAAAGAGGCTCTCATTAAGAGTAATGAACTTGACCCTCGGTACCAAACATCTCCACTCTCCAAATACATTCCAGGGTGTACATTACACACACACACACACACGCACACACACACACACACACACACACGCACACGCACACACCCACCCAAAGTTATGCCCTCTACAGGGATCCTTGCCTAGAGAAATTGTCTACAGGATTTATTTCTTTGTCTCTCGAAGCAATGAGTGATGTGGACGCCCAGAACTAAGTGCCAGTCGTGCCCAGGAGGATTGGCACTCCTATTAGCTAATCGTCATGATGATCAATCAGGCCTGATGTCAGCGTTACGCGCGGAGCAAAAACAAAAAGCAGTCGTTTGGCTCCGGCTGACGCTGACGCATAAAGCAGCTACTTATTAAACGTGTCATTCCGGAGCAATTCAGAAAGACAAATATCAAAAACGCTGCACACTGGCTGACGGGTTCCAGGCTCTGACGGGCACATTTGTTGCCCAAAAACACACAGTTTGACACAAAGGAATTGCTGGAAAAAGTGAGAAGTCACTCAGCAAGGTCATTATTTAACGTCTGGCTGAAATATCTCTGGATCTTCGGAGACTTTGGGAGGACGGTTTAAAAAAAAAACAAAAAAAAAAAAACCTGCAGGAAATCTCAGTTCTTTAAAACGTTCTGGTCTTTATCCAAACTTTAGCACGTGTTCAACAGAACGTGATGTGGTTCCGAGATCGCTTTATCGTCGTGAATGAACAGGAGCACGACGACAGTTCAGACCGCGGGTAATCCGTTACGTAAAAACGTTTTTGGACAGAGGAGACCAAAAGATTTAAGTTTGATTTAAATAAGAAGTGTCTAGAACTATTCAATCTGTGAAGCATGGTGGTGGAAGTGTCACGGTTTGCTGTTTTGCTGCATCTGGGAACAAAATTCAGGGGGGGTGGAAACAAAAATCTACAGAACGTCAAAGTTTTGGACGTCAGTAACCTAAAAATGTTGTAAAAAGGTTGCGTGTTTATCAACGCCGCTTCGTCCATGTGCACGTTTTACCTGTTTTTTTTTATAAATCTTTACACTTAGCGTTGAATTGAACTAACCTTAAACACCAACTCGGGTAGCCTGAGCCCACAGTGGTGTTACGAACACGCCGAACTAAGCCTGAAAGCTTTCTGAACCCACGAAGAATTTTTTTAAAAAGACTCCAGATTGCGTTCCGTCTCTAAAGGTTAACCGTCAACAACCTGGCCGCTTCGCTTTTAAAACTGCCCCATCATGCATTCCTGGGTAATTTTCCATTTCTATTCCTCCCATCTTAGCGCTCGGTCTTTTAAAACCCCCGCCGTGCCGCCGCCCCACGGCCCAGGAGAATAGCTATGGTGCAAAAGGAGAGCTCTCGAGCAAAGTGTCTAACCCCAAAACAGTGGCATGGAATAACCATTTGTAAGTCACTCTGGGCATACGGAGGCCCTGCCATTACAAAAATAACATTTCGTGATGGGATGGACGGAGCTCGGTAACGTCCTGATAATCATTCATAGAAACCTTTAGTACATCGTTCCTTCTCCTCCTTCCACGTGGACCAGCATTGTTCTCCATTCTCACGTGACGTGCCAGCTCGTTTTCTGCCCCCGTACCCTTTATCCACCTCCTTCTCACCCCCTTATTACCAGGGATAAACAATGGTTACTCCCACAGTAACTGGACGGGAAATAACAGTTCAAAAGGTCTGTCCTAAAATCGATATTTTTCTAATTAAGAAAGCGCTCGGTCTGCTATAAAACGGAATAATAATCGCACACACACACACGTACGCTCGGAGTCTCGTGGCAACAAGGCAATTTGAGCCGCGTCTTTGTATCGGCAGAAACCATAATATCGACTCGGTGACGCACTTTCGGCGAGAGGCTGTTTAAAACGATCAATCGCCCCGACTGGGATTTCCAGCTCATTTGTAAAAAGGGAACGGACACACCGTTCGTGCATAATTATTAGGTCAGGGTTCTCGTTTCTTGCCTTTCAAAGCCTGACTTTACCCCGACGCTGGGTGAGACTACAGCGCTTTTAGGAACAGAGCATCATCTCAGAGAGGACTCTCAGCCCCCACCTGAGCACGCCTAAGGCCAAAAAAACGCCTCTGCTTCATAGATCCCGAGCCGTTCGGCCTCAAGCGGAGGCGTAAATTCGTAAAACCAGGCTCAGGCTTTCTGCAGGGGTGTGTTTCTATCTGTGGGCTGTACAACGCTGCGTCGAAAACAATGGATTTCAATGGATTTGCAACAGTGAGAAGAAGGGTGTCCACAAACATTTGGTCAAACAGGTTGGTCGGCTTCAGGGGGAAATCATTTAATAAAATCAATCACAAAAGGGGCATTTTTAAATTCATTTATTTGGACGTGATTCGGAGGAAATATCCGTACTATAAAGTTCTGGTTCTACTACAAGATCTTCCACAACGATTTCCCCTCAAACGATCTTCTGGTGTTCGTACCGGATTAAATCGACGTTTTATTTTAGTGACACGTCAGATTTGAGATTTTAGATCGTAAAGTGGTCTGAACCCTGTTAGGCGATACCATTGGTCCATCCAAATCCCAACTGTAACAGCAAGAATAAAGACTTATTTTTATTAGATATAGTATTAAAGATTCGATTTTATTGTTTATGAGGACTTAAATGTGCATGATGATCATATTAAATATTATTACTATTATTATTACTATTATTATTATTATTAATAACTACATCTGCATTTCCTCAAGGAACCTAGGAACAAGTTTTGAAAGTAAAGAGTAAAGTAAAAAGTGTGGGTTTGTGTCCCAATACTTTTGGCCTCGTAGGTCTGACACACACACAGTGCTCTGTGATGACATCATCGATTTTAGTTAGTTTGAAGTTTGTCGGGAGATTTCTAATCTTTAAATTTAGGCCAGACTTTTTTTTTTTTATTGCTTGTTTTGCGGATCCGCCGACGATCCTATTTGAAGAATACAAAAAAAATAAAAACAATTCTTCTTTTTTTGTATTTCTTGGATCCACCACAGCACCAATGGTTGAAATAAAAAATAAAAAATAAAAATATATATTTTATAGCTTTTTCCGCCCTCCGGTGGAGAGCCAACGTTATTGTTCTGAACATTAAATGTTTTCCCAGATTCACTTTAATTTAATTGTAGGTTAAATAAATGTTATTTTTAAATAAAAAAATCTTCCTTCCTTGTATTGATTCCACATTGAAAAGTGCTAAAAAATAAAGATTTATTCGTATTTTTTCAAATAAACATCCGAGGAACAAGCAATTTAAAAAGTTTGGCCTTAACCATTAAAAACCATAAACAGGCTCGAACCCGAACGAGTTTCAGAGAAAAAAAAAACTGCCTGAAAATCCTCGTGGCTGTTAACTTTCCAGCTGTGTTTTTTTTTGTCCCCCTTACGGTCGTCCTCAGAGCAAAAATAAGCCTCATTTAGCCAAGTTTGTCACAGTTCCGGTTGATTGGAGCTTTTTAATTACAGTCCTAACTATAGATCTTACATTTTACGCTCAGGTCGTTTTATTATACGGCTTCAGCGAACAAAATATCCCTCAGGCAGGGCGACTCAGTCTGAATCGCCCCCACCCCCCGACCCGGCCCGGCCGGTCGCCGCTTGAAGCGTCCGAGCTCGTCATTTGCGTTCCTACACGTGAACGACCCCTGGTCAGGGGCCCGGATCATAAATCAAAATTTGTAAGAGTTTAAAAAGGGTCCAGAAACGGTACCTGAACATCGTATTCACCACCTCCTCCAGGTTTGCCGCCGTCATGGACGTCATGCTGCAAACAGAAGGGACGGAATAATCAATAACAAACAACAATCAAGATCTCAGATTACGGCCAGATTAAGATTAAAAATCTCTAGATTTTGTTAGGGTTCCTACCTTCCCCCGGTGCGTTCGGCCGTCCTCCCCGGTCGCCATTACAGACGTATCGGTGAGACGGTTTATATCCACTGTCTCATCATGCCCAGATCCCGAACAGCTGCCTCGC
>JAVSBV010041703.1:0-11235 GCA_033117975.1 Parotocinclus spilosoma
AGAGAGAGAGAGAGAGACAGAGAGAGAGAGACAGAAAGAGACAGACAGAGAGAGAGAGAGAGAGAGAGAGAGAGAGAGACAGAGAGAGACAGAGAGAGAGAGACAGAGAGACAGACGGACGGAGAGAGATGAGCTATGCTAAATGTATTTTCTATTTAGTCAGTTTTAAACTTTTATTTCCCCTTTCTTTGCCCTCAGGTCAGAATGATCTGAATATAATCTCTGTAATATGCATACATTATACATTAGAAAGTGATTTCCGGCGTTCTTTAGGAGAACCTGCCTGAGTGAGAGTATAAGCGAGAGAAAGAGAGAGAAAGAGAAAGAGAGAGAAAGAGAGAGAGAGAGATGTGGAAGCAGAGGAAGTGAGCGGAGCGTGGGAGCCGCTGAGGTGATATCTCATACGGATAACAGATCTGGTGCGAAAGTACAAACAAACAAAAGCATTCTGCAGAAAAGTCTCTCATCATCAGCAGCCGTAAACAGAGCGGAGGCAGGCGGAGCAACGTGGATTAAAAATCGGGCTCCCACAGGGCGTGCATTAATAATTCATTTTATAAAGAGTTTAATACTGATTTTCATTAAGATCAAGCTCCGGCGCTGCTCCGACATCCAAATTGATCCACGGCGGCGTGAAGTCAGGACCGCTCATGCACACAAACTCCTCCAATCACGCGACACTTTCCCAACCGCTCCCTTATCTCAGCACTTTCAGAAAAGCAGGAGAATCTGATTTTATACGTCAGATGTGTCGATTCGATTCATAAACAGGATTGGAGAGATTTTGAATACGCGTACACCTGTATATTAGTAATATAACACAAACATAAGCACTTTACATTTCATTTTCTATTTTAATGATCCACAGTCCCAGCTGGCTGAGTATAGGGTGACAGTGGCGAGGAAAAAGCTGGGCAGGAGCCAGACCTCCTCAGGCAGACTAGATCCATTTTACAGACCCAGTTCTGATATAAAGTGTACGTTCCTTAAACAAAGTTTAAACACAAGCATAGTAACTGTGGCAGTGACAGTCAGAGGTGGGATTTGAACCCTGGACCTTCTGCTCAATAGTAACACTACCTTAGCAGCTCATGATACCAAAGGTTTTTAGTAATATCCTTGTTTTTTTGGGGTGTCCACAAACTTTTGTCTGTATCATAGCTATATACTGTATGTAAGAAATATGTAAAATATACATTTATAAAAATAGTTACATCAGTTAAATAGAACTATTTAGATTAGGAATACAGAGAGGCAGACTGGGAGAGAGACAGACGGAGAGAGAGAGACAGCGAGAAATACAAAGAGAGAGGCAGAGAGAGACAGACAGAGAGAGAGGTAGAAAGGTAGAGAGAGACAGAGAGAGAGAGGCAGAGAGGGACAGAGAGACAGAGAGAGACAGAAAAAGAGACAGATAGAGAGAGAAAGAGAGACAGAGAGAGAGAGACAGAGAGAAAAAAAAGAGACAGAGACAGTGAAAAAGAGACAGAGAGAGAGAAAGAGAGACAGAGAGAGAGACAGACAGAGAGAGAGGCAGAAAGGTACAGAGAGACAGAAAAAGAGACAGAGAGAGAGAAAGAGAGACAGAGAAAGAGAGACAGAGGGAGAGACAGAGAGACAGAGAGAGAGAGAAAAAAAGAGTCAGAGAGACAGAGAGAGAGAGAAAAAAAGAGACAGAGAGACAGTGAAAAAGAGACAGAGAGACAGTGAAAAAGAGACAGAGTGAGAGAGAAAGAGAGACAGAGAGAGAGACAGAGAGAGAGAGAGAAAGAGACAGAGAGACAGTGAAAAAGAGACAGAGAGAGAGAGGGAGACAGACAGAGAAAGAGACAAACAGAGATAGAGAGACAGAGACAGAGAGACAGACGGAGAGAGAGTCGTCCACAGACCCGACTTCAGTAACCTGTGATGAGCGACAAAAGTATTGAACTTTCTGTGTTGATAACTTTTTATTGCAAATCTGATTGCGCCAATCGATTTGGGAGACAATTCCGATCTTCCTTGATATCCTACCTGACCGCCTTTCCATTGGGAAAAAAAAACTTGCCCCTGATCCAACACTTTGCCTTTTGTTTCTGAAATACAAAGGGTGTCCTGTTACTTTTGACTCTGTATAATAAGAAGGAAACACAGTGGTACCTCAGGTATCGACCACCTCGTCATTTGCTCAGCACTCGCTGGCCTAGCGGTTAAGGTACCTAATTCCCACCTCCTCGGTCACTGAATTGTAAGTTTATATCATCGGTAAGTCGCTCTGGATGAGAGTGTATGCTAAATGACAAACATTTAAATACAAAAACCAAACAAAAAGACTGAGAAACACACGCAGGGAGAGACTAGGTGTTAATGCTAACAAGCTATGTTAATATATATAGACACAGCGCTAACAGGCTAGCACACACACAGATGCTGGTAGGTATAGTGCTAATGTAAACACAGATGTTAACAGTAACACTGAACACAGAACAGGCAAAAGAAAGAAACGGAAACGAGAACGCACAAGACAGGGAACAGTGCATAAAACAAGGAAGAACCAACATGAGTCAGGAGGGGAACCAGCCTGGGAGGTAATTCCTTTTTTGTGCCTTTTTAGTGGGAATTAGTTCCTAATTAAATAATTAGGTTGTACAGTTCGTCACTTACATGATCTGATTGTCCAGCTGTATAATCGTACAATGGCCGCTTAGGATCGATATTAAAAAAAAAAAAAAATAACAACTCACATTTAAGCTAACTGCATTTTTGAGGAGTGAACATGGTGATTTTTTAATAAAAATAAAAGCGTGTTTGAGTGGTTATGCTTTAAATATACGCATTAAAAAAAACAGCTTTTAAATTTCACACCGGTCATTAAATAGCGATTTTGCCGCACGACATTGTTGTATATTATATATAATATATTTTCAAATCTAGGTTAGAATAAAAAGGTCATATCCTTATGTCTATTTTTTAAATTATTTGTAATTTTAATCCTGAATATAATCTTTTTTATTTGATTATATATTTTTTTATAATTTATAATCCATTTTGTTTTATAATTTATTTCATGACTAATTTTAATTTGTTACTGATTTAAATTGTTACCTTACTTAATTTTGCTGTTACCTTTTTTATTTGATTATATATTTATTTATAATTTATAATCCATTTTGTTTTATAATTTGTTTTATGACTAATTTTATTTTGTTACTGATTTAAATTGTTACCTTACTTAATTTTGCTTAATTAACATCTAGCTCCCCCCCCCTCCCCCGTGGAGGTCGGGTCCCATTTTGAGTATTGGTTCCTCCCAAGGTTTCTTCCTACTTTTAGGGATTTTCCTTGCCACTGTCGCCATAGGTTTGGTCAATTTGGGATTGGATTATTAAAATTGAGGTATAAGATTGTAAAGCTGCTTTGAGACGATGTTCCGTTATAAAAAGCGCTATAGAAATAAATTTGATTTGACTGAGGAGCATCAGAGAAATGATCTGCAGGTGGGATTCGACAGGTTGCTCTGTAAGAAAAGAATAAATAAACAAGCTTCCTGCCTCTAACCGAGACTGTAAACAATGGAACAGGACGAGACTGAAAGGCCACCAGTTTCGCAGCGAGGAGTGAGGGGGGTCGTCTGGGTAGGTGGACCTGGGGATCTGCAGGCTGGGTAAATATAACACGGATGAGCAGCTCCCGGCCCTGTGAGAGGGGAATAATTCATAGCGCCCTCCATTCATCGTGCTAAAAGGGCAGCCGGCGCTTCTGTAGCGGAATAAGGCGTTCAGAGACAAAGAGCCGATCAATGGAGCCTGAGCTGAGCCTCGGCTGAGCATGAAAGACTTTTCTCTCCGTCCGAGGCTCGCCCCTCAAATCGGGAGGATTCCTGCGGTTCTTCTGCCTGGTTTTAAAGAGCTGAAAGTTTGCATCTTCAGCCTTTCACGTTTCCAAACCGCATCGATTTCTGCTCTCAGACCTGTAGAGGCCGGTTCATGTTCCCGTCTGAAGGGTTTCTGAGATGGACTTCAGACAGAGCAGGCGTTTTTTAAGAACAGCAGGAGCTTCTTGGATATTCTCCGGCTGTCCAGACCAAGTCGTAAGTGGCAGGAAAAAGTTCGAACAACAGTTCGGAGTAAGAGAAGCTCTCTGACTCTCATTGTTTCCAGTCCCACGACGACTCAGGCTCATTTCGGCTCGTTTCGGCTCATTTAGAGTTCATTCTGTTTTTTGTTTGGCACCGACAGATCACACAGAATTGAAAGTATAAGAACCGTGATTATAAATAAGTCCTTTTAATCCGACAGGGTAACTTGGTTTGCTTTCTAGGTGCATACGGGAGTGCCTGAGGGTTGATGATATTATTAGGAACAATAAGAACAATAATAACTAGAAAATGCGGCTTCCCGAGGAACTGCCGATGTGTGTCGCATCGGTGCTGTTGGTTCTGGCCTGGGCAGGTCTGAGACCCGGTCAAGCCTAGGTTCGAGGCACGGTGGGCTTTGATCCGGTGCGGGTCCGAGTCCTGGGAGGTTGTGGTCGGGCGTAGGCCCGAGACCCGGTCCATTGTGATCGAATTCCGGTCCGAGTCCCGGTTTTGACATCACTAGAGTGGGGCCATTCAAAATGAATGGGGAGATTTTTAAAAAAATTATAAAAAGTGAACGGAGCTTCCGATCACTTTGAAAATTACCGTCACCGGTGACATCATAGTCGGGTCCAACTGTTTCGATTTTCGTGTTTATAGCTTAAAAATGGACCGAGATACAGCAGTTTAAAAACAGCCCTATTCATTGTCTATGGGATTTTTGTAACAGAAAATCTGCGGCACCGGGTGCACGGTTCGAGATATCTCTTAGCTATGAACAAGCACACTTCTCCTGAACGTCCCGGACGTTTCGGCGTTTGCCCCGTGTCGATACGTCGAAAGCTCTAGGAGGAGATACTGACCGAAAATTGGTAGAATAATAAAAAATCGGATAACATTATATGTGTTGCTACAGCAACACGCATAATAAACAGAGCGTCGTCGCCTCGCTGTTTAAGAAGCGGTGACAACGGGGCGTTTGGTTTACAGTTTTAAGCCTCTGCACTTCTGAAAGTCGCGAGCAGGGCGTATCGTTACACCCCTGCTGATAGCACTGAGACCAACGATGCTGCCTACGGTTTATTGGATGCAATTTTTTCGGGCTTCTTTTAGTCACTGTTTAAAGCAGAGTTCTTAAGAAGAGTCGTTTTATTTTGTGATATCGGTTAGCGTGTGGACCATAGCCATTATTTAAACCCTGCTCTATGAAACCCGCTCAGATAGCCGTACAGACGTGGACCTGCTGAATGTGAGCGATCACCAGGAAGAATCGTTACGCTAGACGTTCAGTGTACAAGGTGAGAATTACGCTACATGGCCAAAAGTCTGTGGACACCCCTTCTGATAGGACACAGCTTCCAACGAGTCGGTTCATCGCCTTTCTCCCCTGCTCTCCTTAATTAAACAAAGTCAGTCCAGAATTGGTTCTCCAACTTTTGGAGCTTGACTGGTTTGCACCGAAAACCTGACCTCAAATGCATCAGACAAAAGTGAGCCAGGGCTTACTGTCCTATTGGAAAGCCATCTTAGAGGAACGAAGGCTGTTGTGGGAGGGGAAAATCCACAACAATAATACACCTTTGGCTCTATAGCGTTGTACCTGTACCCAGTCTCCATGTTTCCAAAGCTTCTCTGAAGGCTGTAGGGCGCTGATAGTAAAAAAAAAACCCAACAAAATCTTGCTTTTTCTGTTCCCACATCTCATATTTTTGTGCATCTAGGGTCCAACAGTGCCATTATGTTATACCCCCATGTAGCTTTAAAAGAACAGGAGACTGGCTTCATTGCAGTGTGTGGATAGAACAGTACTGTGCATAAGTCTCAGGCCACCATAAGACTAGATATACCATAGCTTTATCATAGAAGTACAGGCGGTTCGTACTCAGGATTCAGAAAATAAAACAACCCTGATCAGGAATGGT
This sequence comes from Parotocinclus spilosoma, assembly GCA_033117975.1. Taxonomy (NCBI): domain Eukaryota; kingdom Metazoa; phylum Chordata; class Actinopteri; order Siluriformes; family Loricariidae; genus Parotocinclus; species Parotocinclus spilosoma. The sequence continues at coordinate 5,980 of JAVSBV010041703.1, forward strand.
TTTTGGAAAGAGCCAAGAACCCACTTTTTCAGAAGAGGAACACAAAGACAGGCACCGAAATTGGAATGAAGATCAGCGGAGTGGTGAATCCACAATTAAAACCGTTGACCATTTGTGCACAATATGTTATACAGGCTCATTATACCGTCGCCAATAAATCTAATGGTGGCCTAAGACTTTTGCACAGTACATATATAACAGTCAAACTCAGCAATCCTCCAGAAAGGGCAGTTGTTGCTTTTACGAATACTGCTGTGTTCCTGTGCTGTGTACCTTCTGGTCATTAGAGGTACCCTGGCCAAACTGCTATGGTCCACAGATACAGATTTCCTGCAGATCTGCTCGACACCTGGGCTGGAACATTCATTCATCCATTATTTTCTGCTTAAACCAGCCCGCGCCCACCCGGCAACTCCGGGTGCAAGGGCAGGAACAACTCTAGACAGGGTGCCAATCCATGGTAGGGCACACACACACAGTCACGCACTAAGGGCCACTTTAGAGACCCCAATTAACCTAACACGCATGTCTTTGGACTGTGGGAGGAAACCGGAGATCCCGGAGTAAACCCACGCAGACACGGGGAGGACATGCAGACTCCACACAGAAAGGACCCAGGCCCAGGCCGCTCCACCCTGGGATCGAACCCAGACCTTCTTGCTTTGAGGCAGCGGTGCCACCCACCGAGCCCCCGTGCCACCCCTGGGCTGGAACATGTAATGTAAACATTCAGTGCCAAAATTGGTCAAGTCACTTACCCACTAAATACTGAGTTCCTAATAACAGGACTAGACAGAAAATGTAATTGCACTACCTGGGTAAAATGAACCAGTATGACAGATTTGAAGCCATACCTTTCCAGTCGTTCCAGGGTCCATGAAGCTATTTTGATGCCCTGTGTCCTGTTTTAGGCTGTTATGGGAATATCAGAGATTAAAATCCCTCCCTAAATATCATCACTGATCAAAGGTTTCACAACTTCACGTGTGTTCAGCGAGCAGAATGGGCAAACGCTTTTCACTCGAATGACTGCGAATGGATTTTGTTCACGTGCGTTATGATTTCTCACCAAGGTCTGCAGGGTCTGAATCAAAACGCCAGTATTGCTACCGCACACAAATCCGGAGAGGCGAAGATGTGAATGTGACGTTTGGAAATGCGACGATTCCACTTATCATCATTGAACGGGAACCCAGAGCGGAACTCAAAACTACTGTATTAGGGATTGTGTTTGTATATTTAACAAGTGGCCCACAGTGGCATCGCAGATATCTGGCAACCCATCCTGGACTGGTATGCTGCTTTCCTTTGTGTTTGGACATGACAATATGGCCTGTTATCAATCCACTAAGAACCTAACCTCGGGTCACACTGAATATAACACTTAGAAAATACTTTTTGGGATTTACTGTAGTCTCGGTTCCAGGTACAATGGAATGCAGCATCAGACCGTTTTCCACACAGCGATTCCTTAAAAGGATTCAGTAAAAGAAGTATTCCAGCACTCCACAGTCCCATAATGTCCGCTTTGTGCATCCATTACATTCCAGTTCGGTTTTGTTTTGCTCTTGCCATGGCAAAAACGGATTATCCACAGCCACCAATAAAAGAGAAAACATTTTGATATAATAACGATGTCGTCTCTGTCTGTTCTGAGAAGAGTTTTCACTCGCACACCATCCATGAAGTTAACAACAGGACTGTAGGCTAAACACTGAATCTTTTACACAGTTTGCCAGCACTCCAAAAAGCCAAGATAGCTAACCAAACATGACAGACATCAGCGATATGTATTTTTAGGTTATACGGCCTCATACCATTGCCAAAACCATGGTATCTAATCTAAGGGTGGCCTGAGACTTTTGCACAGTATCTGTGACAACCAGCAGACACATTAAGCACAATATTTAATTCTTTTCCGTCACTTTTTTTACATGCGCCATTAGAAACGGATGGGGAGGATGGGGAGGACACGGATTAGAAGGGGCGTGTCCATTATCTATGGTCAGAAGCAGATTCCCAGCGGTAACCTTTATGCTGTTCCAGCCACATTCCATGCAGATGAACCAGGAAACACTGTGATTGGAACCTCAGGGATCTCAGCACACGCAGTTGTTCTGCCAGCAGGACCTGGAGTCGAGCCCAAAGCCGCAGAAGTGGCTGACTCAGATAAGTGCACCATCCCATCGCTTTATCTCGTGGATATGAAGGAAGGCGGAAAAGTCCAGCATCAGCAGCAATGGTGGACCGTCACTCCGGTGTCTCCCTTTGGAGCTTCTGTAATATAGTCCAGTCACATCAGGGTAGACTTTGTAACTCCTCGTCTCTGCAGTTCTAAAGGGCTTCCTTATAGTAAAACCTAGATACAAACTTCAGATAAAACAAAATTCACGGTGCCATTAAACTCGAGTTTGGCCAGACTCTAGTGATCTGCAAACAAAGAGATCTTATCCAGACGTCAGTAAGCAAGGAGTCCAAGTGTAGGACTAAAATGTTCATTTGGCACCACAGAGTCCAGTTAGAGCAGTGAAGCTGTTGGCTGCAGTACCAATGCTTCCAGTTCAAGCACTAAACATTCCAGTTCAACTATATGAGGTTGCCTAACCGTTTCACTTCGTCTTTGGCAAGGTGATGGTTTTGGGTTGGTCCCATCCCATTATCACTGGGGTTCTGTCCTAGCCCTTGGTCCCATCCCAAGTTTAGGCTGGGTGGAGTCAGGATTGGAACATCCATAAACCGCCACTGCCATAGTTTCCAGTTCAACGTACTACGTACCAATTCCCATACCAAAGGTCCCAGTCCTGGTGCTGAAGATGTTAGATATTTTCCTCCAAAGACATTGAAAACCTTGTTGGGTTACATAGTGTCACTAAACCCCTACCCTAATGGAAACCAGCTGGATTACAGTAAGAGGGACGTCTGTAAGAGATGATCTACGAGCCGTGGTTTGGTTGGTTCAGTAGATGTTAAGTTCCAGCACTGACTGCACCTCTCTCCATCCCCTCACGGGCTTTAGCAATAACAGGGATCCTTGACCCCATAAAGCAGAACAAACTGGCCTGTCATGTTTGATATATCATTTTAATTCAACCCTTGAGGATGCAATTTCTGGCCAGGTCATCACGAGTGCCCCGTGCAGGAGTGCATAAATATTAAACTCACCTTTGTTGAGTCGTAATAACACGGATCCTCGTGTCCAGCTTTGCTCCGTATCATGAGCAGTATTAACAGCTATGGACTTGCTGCCCCAAAAATATGGTAGAAACACTGACGTTCAAACAATGCACATGGCAATGGCAAAGTGCCCCTAACTGTCATGGGAAACCTGTGAACCCGTGACATGCCTGACCCAAGGAGCTCCCATTTTCCCCCCATTTCTATTCCAAAATGTTGATGTGTCAGCCGGTAAATGTCCCAGCTCTTTACTTTGAATGTTTTGACCATCTCTGGAACAAAGGCCAGGTTTAATTACTGACCGTGGTATCAACTCCTTTTTTTTATAAGTCAGTTTCAGACTTCTTGAGGCTTGGTTTGCACATTTGTGCTTTCTTCCTTCCTGTAGGCCCGGGTGCATTATGGCATTACAGAGCCTTTGGGAAATCATGAGGACTCAAGGCGCTGCAGTCATAAAGCAGAAGAGCCGGACTCAGCGCTCTTTATTGCAGACGTTCTTTATTGAAACTGCAGGAGCAATAGGGCTAGCATTCTTCTTAAGGGACAGAGTCCATTACGCGACGGCGAGTATTAGCCGCTACTCCTCATCACCTTACCCTTGCCTTTTCCACCACTGACCAGCAGCACATGCTCTGCTAATCCAAAGTGCAAGAGTGCAAGTCATCATCGATGCAGGTAAAAACAGCTATAGAAAAAGGATCAGGTCTGGCCCGCTGGTGATCTCGAGGCTAAGAGGCTAAGCTACCCTACTGATTAAAAAAACAGACCAGCATGATGCCGGACTTGGTGGTGACCAGCGTTTTTTGTGTTTTAAACATGTTTGTACTGGGGATGCTGGTGACCAGCACATCCTGGTCTTTACTGGTGATGCTGGTGACCAGCACATACTGGTTTTTACTGGGGATGGTGGTGACCAGCACATCCTGGTCTTTACTGGGCATGGTGGTGACCAGCACATACTGGTCCTTACTGGGGATGGTGGTGACCAGCACATACTGGTCCTTACTGGGGATGGTGGTGACCAGCACATCCTGGTCTTTACTGGGGATGGTGGTGACCAGCACATCCTGGTCTTTACTGGGGGTGCTGGTGACCAGCACATCCTGGTATTTACTGGGGATGCTGGTGACCAGCACATCCTGGTCTTTACTGGGGATGCTGGTGACCAGCACAACCTGTTCTGTGCTGGTTCTTGGATGGCTGTGACCAGTGCATGCTGGTGACTAGCACATCCTGGTTGAACAACAAAACCAGCAAGTTGTTTTTTCAGCAGGTACTCAAAGTTATTACAAGGAAACTTTGTAAGTGCTTTCTTTATGGACCTTGTATTCCATGCACACATGTGAGAGCACATTTCCTAACCTATTCCATCAAATTTGGAGACATGGAGTCTCTAAGACTCTAAAATCATGTGTCTTTCACTAGAATAGAGGGACCAACATATCAAAACAAACCAACGTTTTTCTCTGCTCCTGCTCTGATTACCGTTCTTTGTCACTCTGATAGCCATCTTTTATCATGCGAAAAACGCAGCTGGTGGTTCGTATTTTCTAAAACTTTATAATAGTAATATAATGTCGGTGTCCAAATACTTTTGGCCATGTATCAGGTCGGTCACTAGCTTGAAACTAGCGTTTGTTGAGCCAAAATGGATGCCGTAAGACGCTAATAGAATTAGCCTTCAAAACGTTTTTGTGTCGTAATTATGTTTATTTTCTGTATTAAAATAAATGTGAGCATTATACGTTTATATTAAAATGAATTAGTTACTTTCATGAATTATACACGGCGTAATATTTTACGGTTGTCTGGCACCGCCTTTTAAAACAAGGACCCGTCCAAGCGTGTGCCGAGTAACAAATAACTGCCCAATTATCTCCTAGTGCACTAGCTAGACTGTAGAAGCGGCTACACCATACCACAGGTGGTGGAATAGGGTAGGGAGTGAGCGTCGATTTGGGATTGAGCCATGGCTATTTCAGCTGGAAGTTCGGAAGCCGGTGGAGGTAAGCAACCGTGTTTTTTTGCGGCTATTTTAAGGGAAATGACATATTAAATGTTTAATTGACAATTTTAGTTGCT
>JAVSBV010041714.1:0-11235 GCA_033117975.1 Parotocinclus spilosoma
TTTGAAGTCCTACACAGCTGGGTGGTGTCTCTTTGGTCAAGTGGTTCCCTGCAGTTTAGGGTCTGCAGATACTGTCCTGCAGGATGCATGCACCCTCTTTTTAATCGCACCTTCTTAATGCATTTACATTTCCAGCATTTTGCAGATTCCCTTATCCAGGGTGACTTACAATAAATACAGTCTTACAATCCAAGCAATTGTGGCCTAAGGGCCTTGGTCAGGGACCCAACTGTGGCGGAGCTGTGATTTGAACCTAGGACCTTCTGGTCCATAGTTCAGTACTTTAACCTCTAGTCCACCACAGTCCCACAGTTAATAGTCCAGACTTTTTATTTTTTTTATGAAACATCGTTAAAACCTGACAGCGCAGTAGCGTTCCAGATCTGTTTCTGTTATGACGGGAACCACAGCATACCTGAGGAATTGTTGAATGGGTTTTACCAGAACAGGGATAAGGGGATTTTACTTGACTTCTAAACCATTAACCAAGATTAATTTGTGCACAAGCTATGCATAAATAAACCTGCATCCTGGGTCTGAAACTATCCTGCTAACTCGAAACATTTCTTTCTGAATTCAATACTTTTGCATTCTCTGCTTTGCTGCCAGTCTCTATTGGTCATGTTTCCAGATTCAATAATTCATCAGCGCTCATTCATTATAGGACCAGTGCTGGAACACTGCGGCAGCAGACGTCACATAATGAGAGCTGATGAATTACTGTGGTGAGCAATACAGATAACTAAAAGAGTTCTTGACGCTAAGAGCCCATTTTAAGTGTGTATGGCATCTTTATGCCAGAAACGCATTTAAGGATTGGTGCAAAACTTGGCACTCCTGTAACAGGTTACTTGATAAACACTTTTCCCATGTAGTAAGAGAGATCAGAGCTGTATAATGTAAGCATGCCCTTGGGTAAGCTTCTTAAAGTCTCTTTGGGATAGGCTTATTATGAAGGATACACGTCTCGAAATGAGAGTTGAGTTACATGAGATAGAGTGAGCATACGAACCAGGTTATGTTCAGGCACGGGAGTGTGGCATAAATGGCATATTAATGAGCATCACAGTTAAAAGGTCACACAAATGTAGGTTATTCCTCCTGACCTGTTCTGATTTAATATCCAGTGATTCCAATGTTGGCGTTTTTGGGACACTTTTGAGGACTGTAGTGCAAGAGAAAGTGCCAACTGGAATTGAAATGGAAGTTGTGTGAAAAGGCAAGAATGGAAATGCTCAAGTAGGACAGGAAAATACTAACCTTAGATACAGAGCTACACTGTTTAGCACATTTTCATACGAAACGAGAGAGCAGCAACTCAGCACAGGATACGAGCGCGTTACTATCCCCATAGAAATTTGCTCGCCTTTGGTACCTTGCTGGCTAGGCGCGCTATTCTTCTGAAGTGGAAGCTTCTTTCCCCCCCTTCCCATAATCGGTGGCTCCAGGAGGTTTTAGGCTGCATTGGCATGGAAAAGCTGCGTTCCTATAGGACAGGTTCACTGCAGACATTTTGGAAAGCATGGATACCTGTCCTTAGGTACACTGAGGGGTGTAACATTCTTCCAGAGTAAAGCATAGAGGGGCAAGTTTTGTTTCTGTCTGTCTGTGTCTGTCTGTCTGTGCCCGTGTGTGTGTGTGTGTGTGTGTGTGTATAGGTGTATTAATTTAGTTATTTATTGTTCCTATCCTATTTTATCTATTTATTTTCCTATTTTTATTTAATGTTTTTTTTTTATATCTTTAAATGTTTACACCTAGTGGATTTTGTTGGGGGAATGGGGTTGGCTTTTCTGTCTTGAATAGTACATACAGTTCAAGGATTTCTTTTCTGTACCTAGCAGTATGTCTACTTCAGTTACATCGATGTGAGTGTTTTTGATTATGTGCAGAAGTTTGATTGTAAATTCCTATTTATGGCTATAATGGACTGCTACGGTTTCATATCTGGTCCTTTTTTTATCAGGAATGGCCCTTTTCTCTACTGTTTTGTATTCAATTGAATGTTTCTATTTTTGTACTTTTAGGCCATATTTGTTACTTGCTATTTCTTGAAAAGTTAAATAAATAGATGTGATATAATAAAAGTAAAATAAAAAAAATAAAATAATTTTGGGGATTAAGCAGAAGATAATGAATAAAAATGTGAATAAAGAAACATATATATATATATATATCAATAATTTGCATATAAATATTGTACATGGTCTTTTATGTATTGAGGAAAATTATCCATTATTAGATATATGCAATATATATATAAGAATTTTTTTTTCTAGAATGAATATATAGTCTTATTTTTCAGGTCAGGTCAGTGACGCCAATCAGGTGGTCATTTAAAGAACAGTGATTTAAAAGAAGATTTATGAGTAAATAAAAAACAGCATTTAATGCTCATCTGGCAGAAAAAGGCAATAAAAAACACATCTAAATTGTTTGGATCACACCAATGCACAGTCAGAGAGATTGTGTACAAATGGAGGAAATTCAAGACTAACCTGGTAACTCCAAAACAAGGTGGGTAATAGAACACACGGCCACAAAGTAACCTGCTGTAACTGTTGCTCAGTTCTTAACATCAGCTTGGAAAAGTTTTAGCTCAATCCTCTTACAGAACAGCTACAGCTCTGGCATGCTAATTGGTTTCCTCACATGAAATATAAAATATCCACTGGATTAGATCCAGAATATTGACTTTCTTAACAGTTCTAACAATGGTAGAAAGAAATCAGTTTACAGTGTATCACAGAAGTGAGTACACCCCTCACAATTCTGCAGACATTTAAGTATATCTTTTTATAGGACAACACTGACAAAATGACACTTTGACACATTGAAAAGTAGTCTGTGTGCAGCTTATATAACAGTGTAAATTTATTCTTTCCTCAAAATAACTCAATATACAGTCATTAGTGTCCAAACCACTGGCAACAAAAGTGAGTACACCCCTAAATGTCCAAATTGAGCACTGCTTGTCATTTTGCCTTCAAAATGTCATGTGACTCGTTAGTGTTACTAGGTCTCAGGTGTGCATAGGGAGCAGGTGTGTTCAATTTTGTAGTACAGCTCTCACACTCTCTCATACTGGTCACTGAAAATTACACAATGGCACCTTATGGCAAAGAACTCTCTGAGGATCTTAAAAGGTGAATTGTTGCGCTACATGAAGATGGCCAAGGCTACAAGAAGATTGACAACACCCTGAAACTGAGCTGCAGCACAGTGGCCAAGATCATTCAGCGTTTTAAAAAAACAGGTTCCACTCAGAACAGACCTCGCATTGGTCGTCCAAAGAAGCACAGTGTGCACATGCTTAGCGTCAAATTCAAATGCTGTCTTTAAAAGATAGGTACAGGAGTGCTGTCAGCATTGCTGCATAGATTGAAGAGGTGGGTGGTCAGCCTGTCAGTGTTTAGACCATACACCGCACACTACATCAAATTGGTCTGCATGGCTGTCACCCCAGAAGGAAAGCTCTTCTGAAGTCTGTACACAAGAAAACCCGCAAACAGTTTGCTGAAGACATGTCAACAAAGGACATGGATTACTGGAACCCTGTTCTATGGTCTAATGAGACCAAGATTAATTTGTTTGATTTAGATGGTCTCAATTATGTGTGGTGGCAATCAGGTGAGGAGTAAAAAGATAAGTGTGCCATGCCTACAGTCAAGCATGGTGGTGGAATGCCATGGTCTGGGGTTGCATGAGTGCAGCAGGTGTTGGGGAGCTACATTTTCATTAAGGGACACATGAACTCCAATATGTACTGTGAAATACTAAAGCAGAGCAAAGCAGACCCTCCAGAAACTTGGTCACAGGGCAGTGTTCAAGCATGATAATAACCCTAAACACACCTCTAAGACAACCACTGCTTTATTGAAGAGGGTTAGGGTAAAGGTGATGGACTGACCAAGCATGTCTCCAGACCTAAACCCAATAGAACGTCTTTGGAGAAGCGTCCAAATATCTGCCAGCTCCGTAATGTCATCATGGAGGAGTGGAAAGGCATTACAGTGGCAACCTGTGAAGCTTTGGTAAACTCCATGCCCAGGAGAGTTAAGGCAGTTCTGGAAAATAATGGTGGCCACACAAAATGTTGAAACTTCAGGAACTTTCACTAAGGGATGTATTCACTTTTGTTTCCGACTACATGTCATTGTGTCAAATTGTCATTTTGTCAGTGTTGTCCTATGAAAAGGTTTACTTTATATCTGCAGAAATGTGAGGGATGTACTCACTTTTGTGATACACTGTATATTAGCTATGATGAAAAGCTGCCCTAGCCCAGATGTAGCAAAACATACCACTACATATGCTACCACCACAATATTTCATGGGGAATAAGGTTATTGAAATTGAATGTAGCATGTTTTTTAGAGCAGAGGTTTTCTCCTTGCAATTGTGCAAAGCACATTATTGTTGTTCAGTATCCTCTTTATTATAAAGCATCCATTGTTGGTCACCTAAATAACAGTGGCCTTGAATTTACTCCATATTTACACACCTGTCTGACTGTGGATTGGTGAGGTCCGAACACTTTCCGTTTTGAGATCCTCTCCAGTTCCGTCAGGTTGGATGGTAAACGTTGATAGACAGCCATTTTCAGTTCTCCGGAGATGCTCAATTGGCCAGTCAAGAATGGTCACAGAGTTGTTCCGAAAGCCACTCCTTTTTTATTTTAGCTGTGTGCTTAGGGTCATTGTCTTGTTAGAAGTTGAACTTTCAGCCCAGTCTGAGGTCCTGAGCATTCTAGAAGAGGTTTTCTTTCAGGATATGTCTGTACTTGGCTGCATTCATCTTTTCTTCAATTGCAACCAGTCTTTCTGTCCCTGCAGCTCAAAAACACCTCCATGGCATGCTTTACTGTTGGGATTGTATAGAGCAGATGATGAGCAGTGTCTGGTCTTCTACAAACATACCGCTTAGAATTAACGCCAAAAAGTTCAGTCTTTGTCTCATCAGACAAGAGAATCTTATTTCTCATAGTCTGGGAGTCTTTCACGCTATGCAGGCTTTCATATGTCTTGCACTCTGCCCTAAATCCCCGACTGGTGGAGCTGCAGTGATAGTTGACTTTGTGGAACTTTCTCCCATCTCCCTACTGCATCCTGGAGCTCAGCCACAGTGATCTTTACCTCTCTAACCAAGGCTCTTCTCCCACGATTGCTCAGTTTGGCTGGACGGCCAGGTCTAGGAAGAGTTCTGTTCGTCCCAAAATTCTTCTATTTAAGGATTATGGAGGCCACTCCATATTGATGGGATGCTGAGTGTACATTAATAAGGAATAAAATTATTTTATTTATTTTAGCAAATGGCTGCAATGAAACAAAAAGTGAAAAATTTAACAGGGTCTGAATACTTTTTGTACCCACTGTATATATAGCTTAATTACCTTATGGTTACAGTCTATAGCCATTTAAACATGTCCTTTAACACCCATCACGGTTATTATTTTAGCTACTGTATAATTCTTCATTTAACTACAATGTTGTGACCTGCACTACAGAGTGTTCATATTACACTTCAGCTTCCATTCTATGATCGGAGCCTGAACACAAAGTGTTTAGTGTCATCCTTATTCTTTGTTTGAAACTCAGCTTGATACTCTTTCATTTGCTAATGCACAGTGCAATAATAACTCAAAGCATTGGTACTAAACAGTTGTGTGGTCATGGGAAACAAGTTTTTAAGGGTTAACAATGACTGAAAAAGACTTCAATTTGCTAGGGAGCATAAAGGGGGGATTTTGGAGCAATGGAAAAGGTCATGTGCCCTGTTGAGTCCAGATTTAGCACAGATTTAGTCCAGGGAAGTACATGGAGTGATGTACCCATCATACACAGTTCCCAATGTTCAAGCCTCTGGAGGACGTTTTATGAACTGGAGGTGTTTTAGTCCAGGTTCAGCAATGTTATGTGGCAATAACATGAAGGCGACTGAGTACCTAAATGCACTGAATGACCAGGTTATCCCATCAATTGATTTTTTTTCTTCCCTGATGGCAGAGGCATATTCCAGGATGAAAATGCCATGAATCATCAGGCTCAAGAGTGGCTTTGGGAGCATGAGGAATCATTTTCACACATGAATTACCCACCACAGAATCCTGACCTTAATGCTATTGACTGTCTTTGGGATGTGCCGGAAAAGACTTTACAGAGACAGGCATGCCATTCATCCAAAAAATTTAACCTGCTTTGAATGGAATTAAATGTTGTGACATTGCTTGAATTTGTTTAAAAAATGCCACAACAAGTTTGTGAAAGCTATATGTGGTTAAATGAAACATTAGAGTTGTAGGAGGAAGATTTTCATGAGAATTATTCATATGTCAGCTTTCAGAATGTCAGATATGAAAGTATTCATTTCATGCAGTGTCATTTTGATGAAAACTGAATGCATTCCTGTCATTTAGCTGCTAAATTGTGCTATTTTTTATCTCTTTGACTTTTCTCCTTTCAGTCTTTTCACTGATAGGAAATGGCACCTTTATTAGAAGCTCATTAGAAGAAAAAGGGATTAGAGCCCATCAAACTGAGAGCTGATAGGCCACTAAACAAACACTCATACACTCTCTCTCTTTCTCTCTCTCTCTCTCTCTCTCTCATTCACACACACACACACACACACACACACACACACACACACACACACACACACACACAAGTGGCGCATGTTTACCTGATTGTGGACAAGTGGAAAAATTATCTTACATGGCCACCAGGTTGGGCATCACATCCAAAAACAAATGACTATGACTAATGGAGGAGGATGGTGGAGAATCGACCAACCACTAACCAGTACTGCAATGGCTTGGAATCCCATCCAGGGCACGTTTAGGCCGGTGCCCTGTCATCTCTCTGGTGATAGATGCCAAATCCCCAGACACCCTGACCAAGAAAGAGTGGGGTTATATTTTATCCTTTAAATCGCATTTTTTTTCCTCAGCCTAAAGTGGAACCCGCTACAGGCTGTGTCACAGGCTCTTTAGACGATAAGTCTTTAAATAAAACTTCAACCCTCAAAATATTTACTGTGTTGACTGTGGAAGCCTGGCGGTTAAAGTACTGGACTATAGACCAGAAAGTTCAGGGCTCAAAACCCACCTCTGCCAAGCAGCTACAATTAACTTGAACTGTAAAAGCAGTGACTGAGATCGATCTGTCCAGTTTTAGAGTATTTTGACAACAGAATCCAATCATTAGCAGCTGCAGGTTGGTTTAACAAGCTAAAGGACGAGTTGGATTTAGGGGCGGGCCTCGGCCGGCCTGGACGCTAAGCTTCTGCATTATGATTACAGTCAAAAGGCAGAATCCTGTTCTGATTGACAGCTATTTTGAGACCTACACTGACACCTGATCATTTGGAGCTCAGTCCCATCACCGATTTTACAAGTGAAGTCAAAGACCAAACTGCAACCCATTTCTTGGGATTTGCTTGCAGAAGTTGCTTGAACATTCCAATTGTTTATTTCTTACACTGCAAATAAAACACACTCAGTATTTCCTCGTTTCAGTTTAATATCGTTTTATTAGTTTGTCAGCTCTACAATCTGTAACAAATGGACCTACAGCTGTGGGTGCAGAAAAGATTTTCTCCTGTTGAAAAAGGCTTAAGTCTTACACCCGGAACACAATGGACCAAAGCCGTCTAAGCAGCCTAGCACTGCTGGCCATTAAGAGGACACGGGTCAAGTCCCTGAAAAAGACGACCCACTGGGTACGACAGGGTCACAGAGTTGTTTCTTGAAAAGGAATGCCGAGCAGAATTTACGTATAAATAAATTGGCAAATTTTATGACAATGGGCTTCCCCTCTTTGAAGGACCAGCAGTCAGTACTGATCTGGAGATAACAACACGTCAAATCCTAATATCAGGTTTTGGGGAGAAAAAAACTCCCATGATCATGAACTTTACAGACAGTGTAAACTGCCAGCTGACCCCAAGCTGGCAGGATGCAGACAAAACTGCAGGTGAGAATTTATTTAAACAAACAAAACACCACATATTTCAAAGGGAACAATGAGGCACATGCAAAGGATGCAGCCATGACAAACACAGAATCAAGACAAAATAGCTCACACCCTCCATAGTACCACGCCCATATAAATACAGGTGGAAGTGCCTGGAGATTAGACCCGATACCTGTGCCAGAACGCACACACACACACACACGCACGCACATTATTAACAGTGAATGGAGACAAATCAAGTGTGGCACCAACACTACCGTTATAAAATTTGAAAAACGGTGCGTAACTCTTTATGAGCCATGATTCCCTTTACATATGAGAACTTAGAACTCCGATGTGATGTCTTTGTCAAAGCCAAGCAACTCTGAGCAGCTCATGCTCTCTCCAGCACCCGTGCTGAGCTGCTGTGTGGTTCCCAGATGTTCCTGCCTCCATGTCAGAGAGAATTCCATCTCCCCAGTGAGAGAAATAACAAGAAAGGCAAAAGTAACAGCTTCTAAGGAAAGCCTTTTGTCACCTGGTCCTGTTTTGCAGGACTCCATGACGTTCTGGTTAGTAAATATTTCACAATGGCCTATTTCGAGAGGTTTGAAGATCAGCAGCTCTATCTGATACTCTGATTTGTAACGTTATGTGAACGACAACAGTGCTGATCTCAGGTCAGCTGGTGTCCGGTGACACTCCTGATACCTGGTGGGAAATGGCACATGTGGTGTCAGGTTAAGAGTCGGGGTTATCTGCCATGTGTACGCCGTTTTTGCCAAAGGATGCACCAGGGGAGTACAACCCACAGTTTTCAGGAGGTCTTTGATATCTGTGTTGGCCCATTTATGAACAGCAGATGTGATGTAAGCACTGCATGATAAGCAGGGCTGTGTATACACTAGGTCAACGATACGTACACTAAAAAGGACAAAGGTGTATGTACATGCTTCTGATTAGTGCATCAGGGACGTTTAGCCACAGCCATCTCTAGCAGGTGCATACAATCAAACATGTCTCGATAGATAAACATTGGGAGAATGGGCCATACAGAAGGGCATATTGACTTTCAGCGTGGCACCATTCCAGCTATGTGTGCCCTGCTAGAACTTCACTTGTACGGTCCTGTTATTGTGAAGCAGAACTATCTAGGAGTAACAGGAGTAACAACTGGTAGGTGAAAAAAAAAAAAAAAAAAAACAGAACTAAAGAGTTTACACAAAATGTCTAAAATAATGTGTCCTCAGTGCTCAGTGCTGGGTTCCAACCAGCCTCTTTAGGCAACATTAGCAGAACCAGGGGTCCAAGTTTACACAGCACAATTCAATTCAATTTGTTGTTCAGCAATGGCACTGACCATATATAGTTATTTCTTAATCTCTCTATTGATTTACAAACAGAAAATATAGGACATTTGTATGCAGAATTAAAAAACAGAAAGAAATCAGATTCCATAAATTACACTGGCAAGTGTTTAGCACGACCTCCTTTTATACGTAGCCCGGACTTTTTTTATTGCTTGTTTCGCGGATCCGCCGACGATCATATTTGAAAAATACGAAAAAAATTTAAAAAATTTGGTATTTCTCGGATCCGCCGCAACACCAATGGTTGAAATAAAAAAAATATATATATATTATTTTTTAGCTTTTTCCGCCCTCAGGTGGAGAGCCAACAGTTTTCTTCTGTTCATTTAATTTTTTTCCAGATTCACTTTAATTTAATTGTAGGTTAAACAAATTTTATTTTAAATAAAAATTCATTTTTATTTCTTCACCCTTCCTTGTATTGAGTCCTTGAGAAAATGAAAAGTGCTGAAAAATAAAGATTGATTTTTTTTTCCCCTCCCTCCTCAGTAGATTCTTAAGTAGGGACATCCGAGAAACAAGCAATTAAAAAAGTCTGGCCTTAAGCAATAGCAGCATCTGGAAGCTTCATCTGGATGCCAGGTTGACCCTTTTACAGTCTGAAGAAGTTTGATCAGGAATGGTCTTTTTGGAAGGGTAGGAGCCAGGAAACCATTTCTTGGAAGGGGAACAGGGTGAAAATGCTAAGGTGTGCTTAAGTTCACAACGAGTGGAGTGACAAATCCATGTCTGAAATATTTGGGTCCAGTTGTCAGCAATATACTATACCATTGCTAAAACAACAAATGTAATGGTGGCCTAAGACTTTTGCACAGTACTGTTTGTTTATTGGACGCCGCTGCCGACATTAGTGGCCGATTCAGTGACACAGACGAGGTTATATCAGAACTAGTTATATATACACAAGTCGATGCCAATTCAGACTAATTCATTGACTAAGACGCATGTCTTGGACATGGAGACTCCATACAGAAAGAACCCAGGCAGCTCCACGCTGGGATCGAACCCAGAACCTTCTTGCTGTGAGGTGGCGATGCTACCCACCCCTTATGCACAGTAATGTAATTGAGTGATGCCAAGTTGCCAAGCTGGGTGAGCCATACAACTTACAGACATATGTACACAAATCAAAAAACAACAACACATAAAGGACTCACTCTTTAAACAACATGATTTGGATCGCATGGAGATGTTCCTTGGCTGAATTGAAACCTGTAATCATTCTGGAACCCATTCAATATCTAGAGTTCCATGAATTGGATTTCAATGGCAAAATATCTGTCTCGGACAATGCCAAGATTTGGATGGAATGGAGTAGAGCATATCACTATTGGACCCTGGAGCAAATGAAACACATTCTCTGGCATGATGAATAATGCTTTCGTATCTAGCAGTGTGACAGACCCGATGGAAGCCTTAATGGTTAAGGTGGAGTAAACGTTTATAAATAGAACGAGTGCATTTGGTACCAGGTACAGTGCCAAATTCTTAGTTGGAACATCAACCCTGGGTGTTTATCTCCCAACATCAGTGCCTTACTGCTAACTCCCTGGCAGTGGAAGCACTGGACTGAACGGGCTAAGTCCAGTGTGTCTGTTTAATTACAAAAAAATATACTGTCTACAAACTTTTGGCCATGCAGTACGAGATTATAAGATTCTGTTCTCCGTTACATGAGTGTTTCTCAGAGTTGCATGCCAAATTTTAGGAGGCCTCTCGTGATAGAACTGATAGGGTGGGGGGAGTTTGAGAGAAAATGCCAAGAGAGAGAAAAAAAAATCTGAAAAAAGAGCTTGAATGCATCTGATACTTAAACAAAGTCACTGGCTAAACTCTTGTGTTTGTGTTTGTGTGTGTGTGTGTGTGTGTGTGTGTGTGTGTGTGTGTGTGTGTGTGTGTGTGTGTGTGTGTGT
>JAVSBV010041724.1:0-11234 GCA_033117975.1 Parotocinclus spilosoma
TACCTGCAACTTTTTAAAATAAAATGAATTTCTCAGTGCTTTCAAAGATTCAAATGAAAATGTTAAAATATTAATTTCTGCAAGTTGTAATCCAACCTGAAATATTCATGTTGCCAAACAGACTTTGCGCTACATTATATGCCCAAATGTATGTTTATTTCCACTCTCTACCCACAGTTCTGTCAATTTCACAACCAGTGTGCTTTTGTTGTCTTCGCTTGTGATCTACAAGACCTTCAACACACCCACTTGTCCTCTTTTGTGGTGTGAGTATGCATTGCTCTGCTTTCTCAGGTGCTCTATGAAAACATTGTAAAGTAGGTCAAACTTGCTGCCAGACCTCAGCTATCAGATTCCACGCTATCAGACTGGTTTATATCACTTATCAGCATATGGAGAAGCATCAGTCTCAATTTTCCACACATCCTTCATATTTTTGTGGGACGTCAGCAGTATGAGAAGAGCGCATGTGTCCATGGGAGAAGGACAAGACAGGACACGCCTGTCTTTGTTAAGTGATGTCTGCAGGATTGGAAGCCACACACACCAACAAGCCTGCATGCAGCAGGATGAAAGTGTTCGAGCGGTGACACATTTCCTGCCACCTCGCCTCCTGGCAGCCTTCTTCAGACTCGCTTTCTGGTAGCATTTGCATCTTGTCTCAAAGGCTCCCACAGGGAATGAAGGGGATTACCACGATGAATCATGAGTGAAAATAAGGATACTTATATGAACAGACTGATGGCTTGTAGCATTCTTGGTTAGTTTGAATAAAAATAACTGATGAAATATATACTCAGCTGCCACTTTATTAGGCCTGCTCAACTGTTCGTTATTGCAAATAATTAACGAGCCAATCACATGGCAGCAGCATGTTGAATTACAAACATTAGAGCATTAGAGTTTGGAAAAAAGTTGATTAAGGTGACACTGAACATGCATGGTTGCTGGTGCTAGATGGGCAGGTCTGAGCATTTCAGAAACTGCTGATCTATTGCAGAGAAAATATCCAGTGAGTGGCAGATCTCTTTGCAGAGGTAAGAGTAAAAAGTCAAACAGACTGATCCGAGCAGATAGAAAGACAACAGTTGTTACAACTGAGCCATGCAGCAGAGCATCTCTGAATGTACCACACACCAAACCTTGAAGCGCATGGGCTACAGCAGCAGAAGACCACAGTGGGACCAAACCACAGCTGAAACAGGCAAGCTAAGCTACAATTGACAGGCTCACCTAAATTGGACAACAGCAGATTGGAAAAACTTGGGCTAGTCTGATTAGTCTGAACTACTGCTGTGACATTCGAATGGGAGGGAAATAATTTGGTGCATACATGAAGATATGGATGCATCCTGGATCAAAAGGTTCGGGTTTGTGGTGATATTTTCTTGGCACACTTCGGGTCCCTTAATACCAGCTGAGCATAGTTTAAATGCCAAAGCCAATCTGAGTAGTGTTGCTGACAACACCCATCCCTTTATAACCACAGTGCACGGTCTTCTGATGGATAACGAGGCATCTAAAAAAGCTCAGATCACCTCACAAGATCTCAATCCAACAGACCAACTTTGGGATTTGGTGGAACAAAAGACTGTTACGGATGCACATGTCTGCAGCAACTGCCTGATGCTATCCTGTCAATATGGACCACAGTCTCAGAGGAATGTTTCCAGCAAAATGCTGAATCTACTCCACAAAGAATTAAGCCAGTCCTTAAGGCACAATTGGGTCCAACCTGGGACTAGCAAGCTGTACCTAATAAAGTGGACGGCTATTGTAAATGGTAATTGATGAAATAAACAGTAGCTGTAACATCGAGTTTTGATAAAAAAAAACAAGTGTCCTTGCAGTAGTGCACTATCAAATAAAACACTACCTGTCACTCTAATCCTCATGTATCTATATTGGACAAGACGTATAATAATGTACCAAATAATATTTCATACACATTCATATTTTAAACAGTTCTAATCTAAAATGTATTTTAGAAAAATCTCAAACCTGTGGCACTAACAGGGCCAACAGTACTCCAGTTCTTAAAATAACCTTTTTTCTTAAAATGAAAAAAAAAAAAAAATCATTTTATTAGGTACGTTTATAAGAAACAGCTGGTGCAACATGTTATCATGTGTGTCAAGCGATGGAGTGTGTTAGTGTGAGGGAATCTGCTGTCACACAGAAACTAGCAAAGCGTATAATTAAGTGTCTAAATCGGTCTACCCCCCTTTAGTAGTTCTGTTTCCTATTGACTAATAATAGTGCTCTGTATAGTACGTAGATTGTAGGCCAAAGTCTACAGAGGTGCATTTCAGATATAGCCCATAACTACTATTCAAAAAATGGTGTTAAAATATTACGCAAACATGTCAACTGTGACTATACATACAAGTGTTCTTGTTGTACAACCTGCACTCCAGGTTTTCAAATGTAATAGAACCATGGGCTTCAAAAACTCCTTCCACTAAGGAAGCATAGACATGCAATTGATTCCAATGTCAGCTCAAAAAGGCTATATTATTGGCATACTTTAGTTACATAGAGACATGCATTTTGTTTATAAATCGGTGCTAATTCCATATTAAAATATTTACAGGTGAAATATGATTAAATATATTTTAGATTTGTCTCTGCTTTCTGAAAAATGCTTGATTGCTAAGATGAGGCTGTCATTGCACCACACTATTACTAGTTAGTATTTACCATTTAACACCATGATGGCCATTTCTTTCTAAGCATACCAAAATATTAGCTTTACTGTTGGCTATGGCAAGGTGATGTCTGTCATAAAATGATCACATAATCCAAACATTTCAAATACAACCATCTGGACTGCTGCCATGTGATTAACTAAAACACATTTTATATTTTACTACTTTCTTCATTAATTTCTTTTTTTTTTAAATTATATTATATCTAGTACTTCTGACATCCAGGGTTGACTGCAAAATAAGAATTTCATTGGGCAGGGAAACTTTTTCCTACTGTCCATATGACAATAAAGCTTAGAATCTTGAATCATCATCATGGGTCACCTTGCATGCACAATTAAGTTTGAGATCTATGGCTAAAGTTTTCAATAATATACTGCTCACAAAATAAAGGGATATTTCAAAATAATGCGTGCGCACACGCATATTGTGGTGCAGGGTAAATTAACTTTCAAGAACATTTCCTGATATGTCTACTAATTGGTGTTGTGCAATTATTTTCCTTAGCTGGGAACACTATGACCTGTCTGTGTTCAAGCCTCAAACCATCTCATGGGAACCTAGAATGCACCGTAAGTTTCAGACAAGGACACTCAGAGTGAGAGGCTTTGTTGTTTCTCATGGTTTTGACCAATACCTGCAAATTGTTATGCAATTTATTTCAGGTGTTGACTTTTTTTTTTTTCTATTAAGGAGATTACAGGAAATGCTTTGTTCTGATGAATCATCCATTCAGATTATGTTTGTACAAGCAACACAACTACTCCTTTACCAGGTACAAAATTTTCCAGGTCCTTCTTCCCTATGCATACATGACGATTCTCAGCGATTGTTTTAGAGAACATCTTTGATCTACCTGTTCTTGACTTCACTCAAACGTTTCTCTTTAACTTTCATTTCCTAATGCATGCACACGCACATCAATTCCAATTTAGAGTAATCAATTAACCTAACATGCATGTCTTTGGATTGTGGGAGGAAACTGGAGTACCCAGAGTAATCTCATGCAGAGACGGAGAGGACATGAAGACTCCACACAGAAAGGACCCAAACCACTACACCCTGGGACTAAACCCGGGACCTTCTTGCTGTGAGACACAGTGTTGCTACCCACCGTGCCACCCCCATTTCCTAATGGGATTTTTGAGAAAAGATAACTGGATTCTTTTCCAAGATCTCTTCATCTTTGTAAGAGCCACCTATATTTATTTTCAGATCTTTAGAAAGCTGTTTAAAACGCCCAAAAAGATTGAGAACAAGCTCAACACTATAAGAGGTTTAAAGGCCTCGGAATTCATTGAGCTCTGGAGCTATCCACATAATCATATTAAATATTGATTGGCAGGATGGTGCTAACAGATTTTATGTTTATTTTTTGAATAAACCAACTCCATTTGGCATTATCATGACTGAAACTGTTAAATTAAAAAAAAATAAGTTGTGCTGAATTCATATTCGAGAAATATGTCTTAATTTGTGCGCTATTTACTGAGCTTAATTTGTACCCTATATCAGTGTTAACATCATTTTAACCAAACACACAATTATACCAGGATGTTAAACAATTGTGTAGGAACGGTGACTTACCAAGTCTGCTGCCGTTACGTGGCATGGCCATGAAGGAGCCCAGACTGCCCCCAATGACACTGTGAGGTCGGCGGAGGGGGGGCTTTTTAAACGATCCCGTGTACTGATGCAGGAATGAGTGCATGCTATGAGAGGAGGGCGGTCGACCATTCCTTACTATGGGCTCTGGAACAAAAACAAAATTGCAGTCAGTATGTGATCAGTCCACAATGTGTATACTTTTACTGATATTGACAAAAACAGACAATATCAAGAAATCAGTTTCTTTTAATATCATGCACCCTTATTACACACAAAACAAGTATGGACCATTATTTATTACTGATTTACATAAAATACTACACAGCCACAAATGGCAGGAGTGTTTAAGTAAGTATTACTCTCTGACTTATGATGGGGATATGTTCCAACAAAGTGATCACAAGTTAAAAATCGAACGTCATAAATCGAGGGTTAGGGTTAGTTTCATATATGGATACTATATACAATAGCAAAAACTAGAATATGGGCAACTCTACTACATATGGCCAAAATAATGAACAAAAGGCTTATTTTGTAACAAAGTACAGAATATACTGTCATTTTTTTAACAATGTATTGTAAGTGAAAAACAAAAGCGATTGTCACGCTGATTGTACTATTCCTCAGTACATTTTCCAGCTGTGCAACTCCCCCAGCATTTGACTCTACATTCTGCACTGCAGATTGAGTTCCTAGCGAAAACATGCAGCATCATTACTGCATATCTAATCTATCTACTGCGTATTATCGGATTACTATCATAAAGTCAAAATAGAGCAAGTCTGACCATCGTACGAACAGGGACTACCTGTACAATAGCAAAAATAGTTTAGTACAAGTATATAAAAGGTAGCTACCCAGAACAACTAATAGTTACTTCCAAAAATATGAGTTTTGGTATGCAGTTTGTCTCGTCTTTGCTGCTACAACAGCTTTCACTTTAAGTAGATCGGGACTGTGAGGTCAGGTACTGTAGTTGTCGTTCCAATTAAGGTCTTTAAAAGCTCTGTGCAAGATAGCCTATATAAAGTTATTTAAAGTAGGTAAGCTCTTTGTTTATAACTTTTGTTTTAGCAGCACAGAACAGAAACTGATCGCCACACTTGTCAGGGATAAGTTCAGAAGGGGTGACTACAAACCTTGGAGCACAGCCTATATGCATATTTGACTAGGTCTACAAGTGGTCTGAAATGAAAATGTGTGTGCAGAAAGTAAGCTGTTAAAAGTTCAAGAGCTTAGTTCACAATGATTTCACTCTTTAAAAACAGTATGACGAGACAGATTACATATTATCTCCACATACGCAATCAGATCCTAGCAGTTGCTATGACAATATTTCCCTGAACTAAGCCTTACATTATTGGTCCATAGCTATCACCATGACAACCATTCACCAATGACAATGTTGCAGTAAATGTACATTGATACGCCAGTCAGTTCACACCATCATGTTTGAACCTGTGTATGAATTAAAACATAACAGGGCGGAACTAGGGAACAGCAGCAGCATGCGGACTAACACTTCAACATTACATTATATATTATTACTTTTATAACATTATACTATGCCCCAACTTCAGTTCTTTCCACTTAATGCTGCCTCAGATGATCTTCAATCGTAACGAGCAGACTGTGGATAATTACAGATGCGACTAGCTTTCACTACCTACACTTACCAAAAATTGATGGGTTTTGGATGTCTGAAAAATTATTAGTCTCAATAACATAGACAGCTGGAAGGTAAACGCACCAGATAGCATATGGGGGAAAGTATGTGTCCGTATAGATTTCTTAAATATAACTTCATTTCTCCAGATCAGGAAATCATTGTTAGGCTGCTTACATTTAATACATGTATGTATTTATGTATGACTGTGTGTGTGTGTGTGTGTGTGTGTGCGTGTGCGCGTGCGCGTGTGTGCGTGTGCGAGAGAGAGAGAGAGAGAGAGAGAGAGAGAGAGAGAGAGAGAGCAGTAACCACCTTGTATATCTATAGGTGTAGGTGTTCAGATACTACAATCGTTTGGTCCCACATACAGCAAACAGATTAAACTAGACAAACCAAGAAACTTCCATCACTAAGTTTCACAAGATGTTTTAGCTGAAATGCATTGTTTTACTTTCTCCACACATACAGGTTCTCATTTAAACCAAACAGTTCTAATTTGGACTCATCCATCCACCAAATGTTTTTTTTCCAAGAGCCTCCTGGCTTGTACACATGATCTGTAGCAAACTGTACATTTGGACGTAAGATGCATTAGGGGAGCAGTTGCTTTCTCCTTGCAACATCATCATTTCTCCTGTCATCCACATCATTGATGTTCTACATTCTCCTGATGGTGGCTCAAGTCATTTCAGTGAAGCCTTTAGTTGCTTAGAGGTTACCCTGGATTCCTTTATGATCACGTAGATTATGACATGCTGTGTTTTTGGAGTTATTGATGGACTGGTGAAGACCAAACTTGTTAGAGATTGGTAAACTTTTCCTCAAAAAAAAATCTCATGATAATTTATGACATATTTATGCAGAAATGTGGAAAAGTCTAAAGGATTTGTCATTTTGTCATGAACAAATGTGCTGCATGTTTGTGGTCACCACTAGGTGCGAAGGGTTTGGATGGTGATTTGATTTGTTAATCATTGCTATATATAATGATCACAAAAATTAGGGGATATTTCAAAATGAAATTTCTCCTAAATAAATATCCCCAAATTTTTGAGAACAGTTTACTTTGGTGATTTTGACATTTTGACCTTTAAGGCCCTTTGACTTTTGAATAAGTTTAACAGTTTGAAATTCACATGAAATACAATTAAACGTAAGTGCATTAACTGAGTAAATGTACTTCCTTACTGCCAAAAACTGCTAACATTACACACTGGATAAAGAATGCAGCTATCTTAAAACTATCCAGGAAATGACTTTGCCAAAATACAATGAGGTAAAAACACATTTAAAACTTGTAGTATTTTAAGACCCTGAAGAGAAAGTTTTTAGTAAAACATGGGAACTAAAATGTTTTGTTTATTAAAAAAATAAATAGAATTCTCCTAATAAGACAAAAATAATAAAACAAAACGCATGCAGTCATTTTAGCTTGCATTTTCAGTATATGTCTGGGTTTTCCTAAATACACTGGAGGTCCCGGTTAGTTTATTTATTATTTTTTTAGTAAAAAGATGGTCAAACTAATTCCAAAAGCAAAAGAGTTCCCAATGCTCAGTAAAGTGTTTTGTTATGGCTTACAAATGGATATTTCATCAATAAATATCTGAAGAGATCATATCCAAAGTCTGGCCCACTGTTGATATGCTATTTTATTCTCAGATTATGAGGTACACTGTGGCATTTAAACAATGCTTAATTAGTGTTCAAATGTTGCAAACAGAAATTGAAACTCATCAGACTAGGAAATGTTTCTCAAATCTTCTATTGTGCAAATTTTGGTGAGCCTATGTAAACTGTAGCCTCAGTTGCCTGTGCTTTGCTGACAGAAGTGGCACATGGTGTGGTACCTTTTGCTGCTGTGTTGTAGCCCATCTATTTCAAGGTTTGATGTACTGTGCATGCAGAGATGAATGTTATTTGAGTTACTGTTGCCTTTCTATCAGCTCGAATCAGTCTGGCCATTCTTCTCTTAACCTCTTGCATCAAGGCATTTCCATCCAGAGAACGAATGCTGATGAATGCTATTTTTTCTTCTTCAGACCATTCAGATAGTTATACATGAAACTTCCAGAAGAGCACTGCAGTAATCTGTTTATTAAATACCAAGAGAGTAAACAAGCACCTGGATAGCTTCGATAGAAAGTGAACTGGAGAGGACAGAAAGGAGAATCTTGTGGTCAACTGTTTCAAAAGCGAGCAAGTCCAGTTGGTTTATGCTGGATAGTGCTTGGGCTTGTTTAGCTGGTTAGCTTCTTTGATATGCTACATGGTTTAGCTGGTTAGCTTCTTTGATATGCTACTTCCCACTGTAAAAATTTTTTAGATTCATATATATATATATATATATATATATATATTCAGAAATCGATTATACTATTATATTTATTATAGTAGATTCTTTGATATGCTACTTCCACTGCAAAAAAACTATTCAGGGTGAGAGTGTGTGTGTGTGTGTATATATATATATATATATATATATATTCAGAAATCGATTATACTATTATATTTATTATAGTAGATTTATTCAGAAATACTCCACAAGTTTGTGCAAATCCTGATGGTTTATGTTATATATGCATGATTTTAAACTTTTCCAAAATCTTTCCATGATGTTACTGAATTCTTTTCTTTCTCTTCCTTCAAGTGCCTCTATAAATGGTGGAAGGGTTTTAAGTGAAGTGTTTGTGGGGGAAAATCCATGAGGATATTCAACTACAGCTGTACACCTTTTGTACCTTTCCATTGGAGCTATGGTTAGTTGTGTTGCCAAATGCAAAACTGCTTCACAAAATAAACAAATTGAACAGCTTTATTGAGGTTTGATGAATCAGTCATGTTCCTGGTTCCTGGAAGGAAGAAAAAGGAGATTCCTGGAATTTGAAGGGGATTTCTGAGTGTAATCGCCTGTGAAATATGTATATGGTAAAAAAAAAACAAAACAATCATAACAGTTTCATAAGTGTATTCTTGTTTAGATTCCTGATTATTAGGAATAGATTATGTTTATGATGCCTTAAAGTACTTTTAGAAGTCGCTTTGGATAAGGACATCTGCTAAATAATGTAAATGTAAATGTAGTCTCCAGCATATCATTCTGGACTCGGAGAGTGTTGCTGTTGCTGCACTAGGGTCTCTACTCCTCAGCCCCAGAATATTATGCATCTGTCTGATGCCCTGTCTTGCTGGAAGGAACTTCTGGGACTTGAATCTGGGTGGGTAACTCAAGCGGCCATACAACTAATAACTATAAAAACTATATAAAGTGAGGAGGGAGAAAGCGTGGCTAAATGACGTTTGTCTCATTCTAAAAGTGGTCTCAGTAAAAGGAGACCTAACAGCATGCATTATAGATGCTCGCTTGTCAAAGCTCTTGTGTAGCCACTTCCCAGTATAAAGAGCCTCAGCTTTACCATGGAAGTTCATTGCTTCCTGTTAGCAGTTAACATGCTTGGACTTGTAGAAAACACTTTCGAGAGAACATTTGATTCAGAGCTGCAAATTTTCCATGCTTTCATTGTTTAGTGAAACCTAGACTAGTAATGTTAGTAACATTACTTAGTTAGTATGTACAGATAATAAGTGTCAGAGTTTGTGTTCATTCTATTTCATTCACATATATTTAAATATTCAAACACCTATATGTTCATAATTCCTAGGCTTTTTGTGACCCACATAGTTGGTTTCTAGGTCACCTATTAATTGCATCTCACCATGTTGTCTCTCTGATAGCATGTGTGGATGTGGTGCTGGCTTAACAGAGCAGGGCACTAGATGTAGACAGTAAGTAAAAGTAGACAAATCCAAATTAGCCATCATTTCTTTAGTTTCTAGTATTTAGTATGAGTCTGAAGGGCATGTACCACTGATATTGCATGTGAAGTTTTGGTTGTGAAGAGCCCATAACCAGCTGTGTTCATACATATCATATGTATGAAGATATAATTATGGTAAATTCTACAGTGTTTCATATAGAACAAGACATTTCCGAGTTGTATTCCACGTATTATTATTATTATTGGCTGCATAGCACTGCTGCCTCACATCCCAGAGGTTCCTTGTTTAATTCAAACCCCAGGCTCCACCTGTATGTTCTCCCTTCATTAGTATTACTACTATTTTTATTACAAATAACAGTAGTTGTAATAATAATAATAACATCAATAATAATAATAATAATAATAATTGAATCTAGAGTTATTTGACATATATACATGAAATTGTCTTTAACTTTGACTTTAATGTAGCCTGAGAATTACTGCTGCACTGTGTGAACTTACACCAGTACAGTAATAATTACCATGTCCGTGTCATGCTGCGCTGAGAATGGGCTATTATACCAAAAACAGATCAGAGTAACAGGTCTCTTACAATTCTCAAATGTGCAAAATGACAAATGAACTAGGGTCAGTACTTATATCTACAAAATGCCATTTCAAATGTAACTTTTTTTTATACACTAGATTAAATACATTGTGTTTAAATACATCAGAAATGTATTATTTGCTAGGAGGAAAACTCAGTTGGTTTCTGAAACATCCCAAAGAATGTTTGACAAATGTTTGAGTAAATGATCAGTGCAGAGACTTTGTCCTAGGGATTTCCACGGTTTCCGTGTAGTAAATACCAGTTGGACTTATTTCTTTTCAAGGAATAACCTAAAATAGTTTCATACTACTGACCTGGGAACTTTTTTTAGATACTGTTAAAATAACGTTTTTTTAGTTTAGGAGTTACATCTGTTTTCTAAGTAATGTAATCAGATACAAATCTGATCTCACTAAAGAAAGATCAATACAATTTAGGGTGTCCTATACTACTACTAATAACAACAATAACAATAATTGAACTGAGCAAGCCTAGGGTTATAGGGGAAAGGAAAAATTCCCTAAATTTTACTGAAGAAACCTTTGAAAGACAATGAGTCAAAAAAAGGGCCCAACCTCCTTGGGCAACCTACATATACAATGCTTAAAAAAGGGGGATATAATTTCATTTTGAAATATCCCATAATATTTGTGAGAAGAAGGTATGTACGAATTAAACTACAAATTATTTTTGTAATTAATATGCATATAGTAATAGCATAGTTTAAATCCATTAGCTAAGTACTGTATACAAATTAAAATAAATAACACTGTCCGAAGTAGTAATACTGAGAGGACAGGCGACGGAGATGCAGAACAATGGGTGTTTATTATTCAGTGTTTGGCACAAGCAATGAGTCAAGTGTGATGGGAGGCGAG
>JAVSBV010041735.1:0-11234 GCA_033117975.1 Parotocinclus spilosoma
AGAGGGCTGGGGAGAAACTCGGGAGTGTTGTAGTGATGCCAGAGACGAAGAGTTTCTTTGGTAACCACGGATATTACGTATTTCTTATTCGCTGTCACAGTCTTTGGTCCAAATAAGCGGAATTTTGGTCCAAATAAGTGAATAACGTTACACGTATATAATAGGATTTGTTACGGTACTTTAGGATTTGGTCCGAATAAGCAGCTGGTCCCATTAACCGGTGGTCCAATTGGAATCGACTGTATTAGACTATGGATATTGCAAGAAGTTTAACATTTTAACAATGGGTGTGGCTGACCCGTATAAACACATGCATTTAGAAAATGTCAGACTTTGATGGAAATAAAGCGACAACAGGATTCAGGGTAGGTTTTAAAAAATGCAGTGCTAATACATCTCATTATAGTGGAGCTGCCTTCATGCTAAGTTGCACATATTGTGTAGTGTGTAACTGTGCCAGTCTGCCCTGTAGGTCTTCATGACCCAGTAGCATAACCTAATGATATTGTGCAGAAAAAGAACCACAAGATATTTTCTGCAACATGGACATATAAATGAGTTAGTTTGACTTGCTTAAATGGGATTAATAAATGTAATTAAAAATGGACTACATACACTGTACAGCCAGAGGTATTTGACCACGTCTTCTGCTTAATGCCAGACAAAGAGTGGCAATGAGTGAGTTGTACTAAACACTTCAGAGCCTCTTAATATAACACCTTCATAGGTTCCAACTTCACACAACTCAGATCATCAATCTTCTGTCCCATCCTTCTGCAACATTTATTCATTCATTCATTCATTCATTTAAGTGAATGGGTGGGTAGCACTGTTGCATCACAGTGCGATAATCCTGGGTTCAATCCCAGGTGGAGTGGTCTGGTCCTTTCAGTGTGGAATCTGCATGCTCTCCCCGGATCCACTTGTGTCCACTCCGGTTACTTAAGACAGGCATTAGGTTAATTGATTAGGGTAAATTGGCCTCAATCTGAGTATAAATATGACTAGTTTAGATACAAACATTCATTCATTCATTGTCTTAACTGCTTAATCCTAGTCACGGTCGTGGGGAAGCGAGCGACACAGGGAGCAAGGCAAGAACAGCCCTAGACAACCCAATCCAGCACCACTGAATCTGGTCCCTTGAGGTCAGTAATAAACTCAGTAATTCGTTTTGGGGCACTTTAAATGTGCCAAGATATGTCATATAGTATGTGGTGAGGTTGGGATCAATTAAATTTACTGATTTGGATAGCCGTGCTACTTGATTATCGTTTTAGTGTCAGTCTGTAACGATGCCACACCTCCACAGGAATAAACAGAATCTTGTGTTAGTAAGAGAAAAGCAGCTGGTTGAGTACTGTGTTGATTCAGCTTTAGCAACTGTCAAAACATGTACAGCACACACACACCCTCCAACCCCCAACCCTCTGGCCACTGAAAGAAAACGAAGAAAAACAGAACAAACAAAGGTCACTTTTAGCTTTCTGATTATTACTGTACGTCTGAACACTGACTTTCAAAATAACTGTTTTGTGCAGCCAGAATGTCTCATTTTATTAATATAAGGGAAATGAGTGTATTTTTTTAGAGTACTTGAGTACTAGAGTACTTACTTTACACTGGAATTTAACAGACAGTGCAACTGCTAATTGTAGTACTAGTAGTAGTTAGTAATTATGTTGACAGGCCTTTACTATGGGTTAACTAAAAGACAAAGTACACTGCAGACTTTATCATAGATGGTAAAACATGGAGAACTATCAGTAACCAGTTTGCTTTAGTCCAATATCATGATAAAAAAGAACATGTTAGAGCATATTTTTCAGTTTTGTTGACTTTTAAAATAAAGCCAATTTAACACAACTTTTTTTGTAAGATCATTGCAAGTTGATCTGGTTAAGGGTGCCTGCAAAATGTTGTGACTGTGTACAGTACTGTGCAAAAGTCTTAGGCCACTATTAGATTAAATAATACAATGTTTTAGCAATGATATGGTGACCATTTAGAATTATGTTCCAGTCCATTTATAAGAATGTAGGCAGACAATACAGGAATTTGTATTAAAATACTAAAAAATCAGAAACACAGCTTCCATGAGCTATAGTGGCAAGTATTTAGTGTGACCTCCCCTTACACTTGAGCAGTAACAGCATCTGGCAGCTTCATCAGGATGACCCTTGTAGTTTAAAGCATGGTAGCAGGTAAATAAGGGGAGCACAGTAAAAGGGTTCAAATATACTGAAGCTCATTGAGATTGGAATGAATACCACTGGTACAGAGTATTATAATTATACAATTTTGAGACACCAAAAACACTGAGTGGTGCAGTGGCAATTTGCTAGAATAACCACCAAGGTATGAGTTTGGTGCCTTTTGGCTTGGTCTGGAATCTCACAGACATATGGGACACATTTTTAAGCAAGGGAAGGGCCAATAGGGGCTTCATTCCCCAGTTCTGCAACAGTGTGTGATGGTCCAGCACCCAGTACAATGAATTCCATCAGGTGAATGGTGTGAGTTTAAATGTACAGATTGGAAATTAATTCTCACAGAAGCAATTTGTAGAATAGTTGGGAAGATCAAAGAAATATGTGCATACATAATACTAAGAAAAACCATACAGCCTACACATAAGTGTGGAATTGTATCAGGATTGTGTTGATGCATAACTAGATTTGTTGTTGTAAAGTTGAGCAAAGCTCCTAAACATCATTTATTCATTCACATACATACCTGTTTAATCAAGTTCCAGGTTGCAGGGCAGCACAGGGTGCAAGGCTAGGGCACTTTGCAGGTAACCTGGTGACTATGGTGGCCTAGTGGTTAAGGTACTGCACTATGGGCCAGAAGGTCCACAGTTCAAATCTCGCCTTTGCCACAGTTGGGTCCGTCAGCAAGGTATTTAACCCACAACTGCTTGGATAAATTTTAAATCGCTCTGGATAATGGCATAAATGCAAACCTAAACAATTGGAATGTGGGAGGATACTGGTATACTTGGAGAAACCCAACATAACATGGAGAATAAACAAATTCCAGGCCTGGGGATTGACCTGGGAATATCTGGAGCTGTGAGGCGACAAAACTTACTTCTTGGCCCACCTATATGTCCTATGCTGTGCTTAATTATAATGGATAGCCTGGATAAAGGGTATCTGCTAATCTGTGAATGGAAATGCACAGATTTTAATTGAGTGCAAGATAAGGATAAGAGGAATGTGCACATTTGTAGTACAAAGAAATCCTTTAAAGCCTGCAAAGTACATAAAAACCTGATATGGTGTATTAATGTTGAAATGAGCCATAGCTTTGAATTAAGAGCTTTACTAAAATGTGAAGATGTAAATGTGTAGAAGGGAGAATAAAATGAATGTGCATTTTTACAAGGAAGGGCATTAAACATGTTTAGCGTAACTGGAAAGATGTAAAAAAAAAAAAGTACGATGAAAGAACAATGTGTGCAGACGAAGAAATGAAATCGAACATGCAGAATTTGCACGAGCTTCTCACTTCGTATAACAATTGTATGGATGTTTAGATTTACATTTGAATCCGTTACTAGTTGTTTTACGCTGTAGTTGGGAAGATCACAGGAATGGAAATGTGTTTAAAGTGCAAGGTAACACAATAAAGCTTTTTTATCACATACTGTTTTTCTTGCATGTGCATGAAGCAGGATGACACAGGAACAGGCGATTTTCCACGCGCAAACCCTGTGCGAGCCCCTTTAAATAAACCCCGCCCCGAAATCAGTCGATCAAATTCTGCATCGCGCTCAGCCGTCTCCAACCAATCAGAGGCAGACAAGGCGGGGTTACAACGGTGGTCCGGGAAAACGTCAACCAATGAAAGTGCGAGTTGTTTGAACAAAAGGGTTTGAGGGAGCGGCTCGGTGAGTGTCAGAAGATCATTACGATCCGGACTCACATTATTTATAAAGCGTGAAAGCGGATTTAAAGAGACATAACGGGGATTCAGTCACATAACGGTCTGGGTCCGCTAACACTAACCACGGACAAAGTGATCCACATTATAACAAGTGAAGTCAAAAACATGGATAAAAGTTAAGATGCACTTATTTGTTTTTGCATTAGTCACAATTTAAACAACTCCCATACAAGTCAGCAGCTTTCATCCTTAATATGAGCTTAATGCGTTTTATCAAAGTTTTGCATTGTGATGATTGCTTGGTGTGTATTTATTCAATATGATTTTATGAGTAATTTTAATTACTGTCATACTTACATGACTTACATGACTATTTATTCATGTAATGTATTTATTTATTTATTTATTTATTACTTGCAGTTGGTTGGTTACTGCATGGCTGCTTAAATATTTTCTTTTTCAATTTTAGCATGACTTTTAATATGGCACTGAGCTTGATCATATATATATACTATGTAAACAGAAACATTTTATTCATTACTATTACAAACAGTTACACTTATCTTGTTCTTGCTTAGAGCACTCGGAACTTACAAACTGTAAACCACTTTGTGAAATAAACGACATAAAACATTATCTATTATTGTTACTTTAATCTTGGCAGATTTTTTTATTTATCTTTTACTTCTAGTCACTGTGACATGTAATGGATGTGAACTATAAACAACTATAAATAATACACATTTAATATATTAAATTAGATATAGCCTTTATATGGCTTAAACCTTTGTTTTTTTTTTTCTGAACAATTTCATCATTGATATTGAGAGTACACTGAGAGTTTGTGATTGGTAGTGTAGTACTTGTGTATGGTTGTTGTGATGACTGCTCAAGTTTTGTGTTTTATTCCAGTTATCAACGTGATGTATCAAGAAAGCGACCTTGAGCTTTGGAAAGGGACTTGATAAACTCAATATATTATATGATTTTGTCTCGCAATTCATAACCATTTTAAATGGCGTGACATCAGCGGTGGGGGCAGATCCACAGATCGGGGTAGATCTGTTTTTGAACACACACCCACCGCCCCAAACTGAACGCTTTCGCATGACTGCCTGCATTTGAATGTAGTATAAGGGGGAAGTTCAGAGTCTCCACTCGAGTCTCCGCATTGCTTTAGCTTATAGCCGGGTGGAGACGCGTCTCTGATCCGTTAGGCTCTCAGTCTCTCGCTGTTAGACGGAAAACACGGGTGCTTTAAGAGTGTTAAACGATCTTCTAACACTAGATTATTAGAACCACCCGTGTGCTTGTCTGGTCATTTTTCGAGCCGATTTTCAGCCAGACTCCAGTGTCTGCCCTAACCGATAGAAACACTTAAGGGCTGGGCTGAGCTCTAGTATTAAATACCTGCTTCGTTAGCTTTACTTGTACAAAATCTGCCAAAACCAGGTCAATATGACGAGACGATCCTGTGCTATTTACGCCACCGGGATTGTGTGTGCTCATCTGCTGATAGTCGGGATAGCCCTGATGGTGGCTCAAGTCTTCCAAACAATGATCCAAGAACGGATAAAAAAGGTAACGTGTTCTCAAGTACTCACTGCTTTATTATTATTATTTTTTTTTTTACAGATGTTCATTTTCTTTGTTTGAAATCTGTTCATAGCTTGAATAGATAGCGACCAAGCCGTTATGTTGGAGTTCGCATATATTCGAGGATTTACCTTAATCGAGATTTCACTGGAAAAGTTTGTTTATAGTACAGAATTTTAGTAAAATACTCATTATGGATTAGATTTGTCCTTTGCGTAATCCGCAGTATAAAGCCGGTTTGGATTTGGGTTATATAAAATCTTCCAGCGGTGTGCTGCGGTAAATACCCGAATATATGCGCATACGATTTGAACGGTTCAAATGTGCAACGCCGGCTAAGCTAGTACGGCTTACACTTTTTTAAATAGCTCGTTAATTGTGTAAAACCCCATAAATCTTTTATAAATACCGTTTCCTTCATTCGCCCAAATCTTTTCCTGGGTTCCATATATTGATAGCTAGTTCATATATCGTTAACCTTGCCGTTAATATTGTAGTGTCTTCTCGTTGCTATAAAGACATCGTGGTGTTTGTGGTTTCATTCACCTTTCTATTTAACACACGTTGTGATCAGCTTGTTCACCGAAACGTTTCGAAAATCTGATCGAACTGTATCATTATGTGGTATGAATGAGCTAATCCTTCCAGAAGCCGGTCGCTTATTAACCTCTGACGTGAAGTAGACGAGGAGAAACAATTCGTGAAGATGCGTGCATTTCGCTTCTCCTCAATTCAAACGTCAGGTGTTTTCTCACAATGAGGGGATTTTATTCCGCCTAAACGGATGATTTCTGCTCTTTTCTGAGACCTGAGGTGGTGGCTAGTGTTTATGCTGTGGGGGAGGTGTAGTTCTCGGGAAAAGAAAAGGAAGGGGGTTCTTATGAAGGACGGGGACTCTTGGAATTCGACAACTACCCCCAACTAAGCAAGGTAGAATTGCTTCTATATATAGTGCTCTTAATGCCACCAACTCTCACTCGATGTAGGGATGGGTTCATAGCACAACCCTTCAGACTGACCAGTCTTGGTGTGCTTGATACCTCCAGCCAGCTGCGATATGAACCTTTTGTTTGTATTGACAAATTAAACAGAGCAGCTAGTCCACCATTTTCAAGCCCTCAGGACCTGCATAATTGTTAAACAGGGTGTGGATGAAGCACGATCATTTTTGGTATACCATACCATAGAGTATTGGCTAAAAGCCGTTTTCTCTCTTCTCAGAATTCTTCTGGTGACCTCCCTGGACATGTGACCTAACAGTTTAAACCCTTGTATTACATTGCCATACTGTTTTGTTCGTTTTTGTTGTTATTAGCATATATTCACACACACTTCAGTCACGCCAGTGGCTTTTCCCTCATAACGATGGCGGGATAAATACAGTGCTCCTTCATACCTAAGGTTGTCAGTTATTTCCCAACAACACTTGGCTTTAGACAATTTTTGCATATGCCTGTCCAGTCTTGTTCAGACTTGACGATTGCTCAGTGGCCTTGTGATAATGGTTTCTTAACTAAGAAAGAACCCTACAAATCAAAACATGAAAGGTGCAGGATCAAGGTTCTAAAAATTCTTTCTTCAGCGTGTATGACGCTTTTCTAGGACGTTCAGAGACATTCATAACTTTTCAAGGCTGGTGGACATGGCCATTTGGTCGTCCCTGGTTTGTATGCCAAAGTTTGCCTTATATAAGCATTACAAAGGTAAACAAAATGTTAAAGTTGTGATGGAGTGAAGAAGAATGAAAATTCATATATTTCTTTAAGGTGAAGCATATCTGTTTTAGATACCATGAAATTAATTTTAAAAAAAAAGAATAAAAATCAAATACTAATTTGTGGTGCGGCTGTTTCCCAGGGTATTATACGTGAAGTAATTGTTAGGACATAATCCTTAAATTACCAGTCCAAATGGAACATCTATGGGCGTGTGCCCAACGTTTTGTGTGCCGAACTGAATCGGAGCTTTACTACAGCTGAATGAACAAGTTTAAAGGAAAGTTTCTCAAATACTTTATACTTCACTTATGGCACAAAAAAGGAGGTAGTAAACACTTTTGAAAGGAGGCTTTTTCACGAGCATGCGAGTGAGACGTTTCTCAAAACTTCAGAGCCGCCCTTATGCATCATATGACTTCTATAGTACAGAATTACTGAAGCAATGAATTTAAAAAATGAAGCAATGTGATCAGTATTTTATATATTCTTATGTAAATACAGGCGTGGCATTGTGCTATAGATTTTACCGTGTCAGGAGCACAGTAAAACCAAGCCCAGACTACGAACACGAGAACTCAAACAATTCTAGCGATCATGTAACTACACCTATTACAATAGCTGCAATCTTGGGTTTAGTCCATGGTTTTTGTAGAGGCTGCCATTTAATTAGGCCATGCTGTTTGTTCTGTAGTCTAATTCCACAGTGATAAAGCTATAGGTTAAAATACCATCGGTTAAGTGAAAGCGGCCCCACAATTACGACAGCTATGTTGCTTAAAAGTGGTTAGCACTGCCATCTCAGAGGTCCAGAGAGCCGTCATTTCACCCTGACCTCATACTCTTGTCTGTCTGTACTCTTTGCCTCTTCTTTCTGATTTCCATCCACATTCCGGGGTTAATTGGTTTCTCTATATTGCTGCTATGAGCGAATTTAAGTCTAGCTCTTACCATGCTCCCGTCTTCGATGTAACTCAATTCCGCCTTGACATTAAATAGATAAATAGTTCATCATAAGTTTTGTATACTACAAAGTTTTGTAACTATATTGCTCACAAAAACATCTACATACACTTAGGACTTTTAGAAAAGTTGTTTGCTCGTTGTTAAATATACCAAAAACCATTCTAGCACAAGTAAAACTTAAGACTACACACCCCTTCTTTTTGAGTCAGGACAAATAAAGGTTGCTTTTATCTGACACCAAGACACAAGACAAAGCCCTGTCACTGACTGCTGACTAAACATTGTCTTTTCCCTTCATGGTTGACCCTCTCTGTCTCTGGTACTTTTGTTTCCCTGAGGTCATTCATCCTGAAAGCTCTGCAGACCCAGAAATCTTTAAACTGCATTCTGTGTTAGGACAGGCTGTTACTCAGCTGAACTAAACTGAGTAAATAACTCTCTAAGTCAGGATTGACGTAATCTGCTTGATTTCTTTATGTTGCATGTTGCACAAATTTACTTGTGTCCACCTTCCTGAAAACGCTTGCACTTTCAATCCAGTTATTTCACATAAAATCTGTATATTAAGGGTTAAATTAAAATTAGAACCACCTTTTTTGGTTGATATTTAGATGTTTTTTTAAACGATCTAGGTTTGAACTCTTGTACTTTTAGATACAATTAATTGACAGCCCAACTTTTTTTGCATTACAGGAAATCACCCTGGCAAGTAACAGCAGAGTACTGGATGGCTGGATAAATCCTCCACCCCCAGTTTACATGCAGTATTTCTTCTTCAATGTGACCAACCCTGAGGAATTCAAGGCTGGCAAAGCAAAACCTCACGTCACTCAAATGGGCCCTTACACTTACAGGTATAGCTATTGCTGCACTTCTTATGTCAGGCTCGTTAGAGTCTCGTTAGTGGTTATCTGTTTCCTGTTTAAACTTACTGCATAGCAACTGCTACCACAACATAATAAGCCTATGGCATGTTGAACATCTGTGTTGAGCATCAACATGAGATGTGGAAATGACTCAGATGTAGAAGTCTGCAGGGAACATGACAGTGAGGGAAATGTTTATTTGTGTGCGTCCAAGATAATGGAACTTTAATGGCGTGTGGGCAACAGCATATCAAAGGGTGCCTGTTCTTCCTGAGAAAAGAGTATAAAAAAAACTTGAGTTCTGATTAGACTAAGTCGAACGATGAACATTCAGTGATGAATTTCTATTATTTTGCAATCAGGGAATACAGGCCACGAGAGAACGTAACGTACCTGGAGAACGGAACAAAGGTGTTCGCCACCAACCCCAAAAGTTTCGTATTTCTTCCGGAAATGTCTGTGGGAGACCCTGAACGCGACGTCTTGACTGTTCCCAACATCCCAGTCATTGTGAGTATGGCTTTGGTTTAGTAGTGGATCTGAATAGTGGGTTCTGAGTGGAATCCACACTGTGTTTCTAAACCTGTAAAGAGCAAAATTCCTAAATGGTATCCTTACGACAACAACTGTGCTCGCGGTGTATTGTAACTTGCTGGATGTAAAGAAAATTCCCCTCCTCTCCTTGTAGGCTGTGATGAACGAAATGAAGTCCTATTCTTTCTTCATCCGCCCTTTAATCTCTTTATGGATGGAGTCTATGGGCATTGATTTGTTCATGAGACGCACTGTGCATGAGATCCTGTGGGGCTTCAAGGATCCTCTGATGAGTAAACTCCATGAACTGAAGCCTGAAGTGGATGAGTACTTTGGCCTCATGTACAAGGTACAGTTCAGCATGGCTGCGTTTTTATAAATTTGATTGCTTACTTCAGGAATCTGCGGGAGGTTAGAGGAAATGGCAGTTGTTCTATTAGTGTTGTTTTTATCTTGATTATATTTTAAAGTATTTCTTAAAGAGTTTTATCTCTGGCCAATGTGATCTTCTGTTTGTAAATATTAATAAATCTCAGATTGCTTCACGAGTGTTTTAGGGCTCTATATATAACCTTTATTACCTTTAGCTTAGGTGTGGATAGAGATTGGCCTACTCTAGTCATGATGTGGCATTTTTCCAATGCACTGGAAAGCCTAAGCCCATTGTTTGCCATAGTGGTGGTGTAAGTTTAACAGATTGTAAAACGTAGGATTTCCAAACATATGTTCTGTACTTCTGTCAAACAATCACTGTGTAATAATTCTTGTCCATTTTGTTGGTAAGAACTTTACATCCACACCCTTGGCACATATAGAATACAAATTATTGGCCAGTGGCAGCACAGAGGTTAAGATAGCAGGCCATTGACCCATAGGTTGAGCCTTGAGTTCACAGTTTCAGAAAAGTGTTGGGCTCCTGACCCTTAGATTGTACTAACTGTGAGTCACTCTGGGATGTTGATAAATTCTAAATGGTTGCTCTACTGCATGTTTAAAACACATTCTTTTTTTTATTACATTTATTTTTTTATTTTTTTTTAGAAAAATGGAACTCATGAGGGTGAATTTGTTTTCCACACTGGAGAGCAAAATTACATGGACTATGGAAAGATCGATACGTGGAACGGCATAAGGTACTCACTGTTTTGAGTAACACTACCTTGGCCTACTTGGCTCTTACGAAAATGTTTACCCAACAACTGGCCCAGTGCCAGGTCATACCTGCGCATGTATGCAATGTCAGAATGAAACGTTCAGCAAGCAAATCGCAAAATTACAAGGTTCACAGCTTTTTTTCGCTCTCTCTCTGAAAAGTGGTTTAATTGCCTTCATTGTAACCAGTAAACAAGCGATTCCCAGTCCAGCAAGTATGTAAATGAGTTCTGTCATTTTAATGCTATGATATTTTAACTTGCTACTTGCATTGTTGCTTGTAGACCAGCTGTGCAGCACCATAGATACGGGGTGCATCTGAAATTATCCGCATTTTCTAGTCCCTACATCCTTTGAACTATACTATACAAAATGGTGAAGGGGATAAATGATTCAATTCAATTCAATTTCTATAGCGCTTTTTACAATGGTGCATTCTCTCAAAGCAGCTTTACAATATTACATTATCTAAAAAAGGCCAATCCCAAGTTGAGCAAGCCTAGGGCGACAGTGG
>JAVSBV010041746.1:0-11233 GCA_033117975.1 Parotocinclus spilosoma
CTATCACAAACAAAATTAACACTAATGACGGAAGAAGAATAGCTAAACATGCTACACTCAGCACAGGAAACAAGCGCGACAGAAGCCATGCTACTGCTACTACAATTAATTAATGAAATGTACTTAGCTTCAGGTGAGGTTGTGGGTTGATGGTTTAGGATGTGATAAACTAACTAATAAACAAACACGGAGTAAGAACCGACTGTATGAAGTGTTATAAATTTAAACTGTAATGAAGACAAAGACGAGTAAAAATAATACAGTTATTTTCTTTACACAGATCCACCCGATGGAGCTCCTTCATGTTCCATCTTCTCAGCAAACAATTATACTGACCTGGCTCTTTTCTGTGCCTGGGACGGAGGTCACCCTCCACCTACATTGACCTGGAGTCCACGTGTGACTGGAGACAATCCACAGGGAAGGAATAATGTCACATGGATTCAGCCAGGCTCTGAGATTGCTAATAACTCTGTCTTCATTTGCCATGGCTCGCATGTTGCACTAAATGTCACTCGGAGCTGCAGTACCAGAACATGTTAGTTTCAATTCAGTTTAACTAATTCTTTGTTTTTCTCGGTATAATTCAGAATATGAAAATCCGAATGTGTTTTACTCGTTCACCCTACCTGGCTTCCTACTCCCTAGACAGTAGTACATGTTTATTTGGTTTGCTTAACATCAATACTGGTATCAGTGGCCATTTCAGCGACTCACAAGGTTACACTGTATCATAACTAGTTATATACACACAAGTCAATGCCAATTTAGAGTAATCAGCTAACCTAATACGCATGTCTTTGGACTGGAGTACCCAGTGTAAACCCATGCAGGCACGTGGAGGACATGCAGTCTGCACACAGAAAGGACCCAGGTCGATCCACCCTGGACCTTTGTGCTGTGAGGCAGCGTTGCTACTAACTGAGCCACTGTGCCACCCATTTCATGTAAAACACCTTCTTTACAGGTGTAAGGCAAAACCAACATTACATAAATCTTTCACACATGCCTAGAGCAATGGTTCCCAATCTGGGGCCTCCTCAGGCATGAAGAATATCACAGAGGTATTTGTCTGCTGAGAGGTGCTTTGAGTTTGCCAAAATACATTTTGTATATGTTATTTAATTTATGTAAATTCCTGAGCTCTTCAGTGAGTTCAAAAAGTTGGGAACCACTGAGCTAGAGGATAGGCAAAGTGGCCTGGGCACGAGCATCCTTCTATCCTATTTTATATAGAATGGTTCTTAGCTTATCTATGGGTTGGACTGTTCTGAACCCAGTGCCTTATGCACATATATTAGTATTGCATTTGGGCAAATGTGAAAGTATTCTTCAAACCCAGATCTACGTCAAGGAAATGATATGCTGGTCCAACTGAATACGGTCTCTCTCAAACAAGCATGTTAGTCCATGTTAACAAGTACATGTTATTGAGCTCTGCTATTTTAACAATACTTTCAGTAGAAAACTCATAACACAAAGTATACATTTTGCTTCTCCATAGACAAACATTGGCAATGCAGTGAGTTGTACTGATACCCCAGTGTTTCATTTATAGTATTTCCAGTCTGCTATTCTTAAACCAAGTCCAAAGAGAAATGGTTGGCCAACTTTGATTAAGAATTTGGACTAATTGTCTAACATCAGAAACTGACCTCACAGTCATGTTCCAAAATCTAGTGGACAACCCTCTTAAAAACTTAAAAACAGTTGTAGTAGAAAAGGGGGGGGGAAATGTCATACTACTACCAAAGGTTTAAATGTACTGTTTTAGTGTCCACAAACATTTGGCCATGTAGTGCATTGAATACAAATGCTTCTGTGGTTCCTAGGGCTTCCATATGGAGAACCACAGTGCTCTGGTTCCACTCAAGCAAATGAATACCTAATGCTGTCCTGTTCTTGGGAGGGTGGCTTCCCTCAGGCTCTGGTCTGGTGGGCCTCGAGTTCTGGTGACATTCAGGGTACACCTGAGGAGAACTCCACCACCCTGGTCCTGCGCTCCAGCGCTGTCTACAGTGGCAAAGTATTCATATGTCATGCTAAACATCCACTGAGTAAAGAAATCAGGAAATGTGTAATAAAACTAGGTAAGTCACTCACTGTGCAACTCTGGGAGAATCTGGGTCACATTTTGAGCTGTCTTTGTGTTTTTCCCTTTAGAGAAACCACTCTTGATGACTCTGCAGAGTATAGTTTCTGTATTTGAAGGCAATGATATCCAACTCACATGCATGCTGGGCAATTTGTACCCTCCAATTCTAAAGAGCACCTGGTACAACAATTTAAAGCAGGAAGTGGGTGTTACGTCAAAGAAATATGTTCTTCAACAAGCTCCGTCCTGGATCAACCTCACAGTGCGGGAAACAGACAGCATGGTGGACAGTGGACAGTACTGGTGCTCTGCTACAAATGCTATCGGCCGAACAGATATCTTCATTTTGCTTTTGGTGATGAGTAAGCTGCTGTTGCCAAATTGATTCATAAATATGACTTTTATATTTAATACAATATTCAGTAGTGAATCCATGTGAATGCTTGTGATTCAGGGTATCCAATGCCTCCAAATGTGACCATCAGCAAGCTCATGTACAGTGGACGCCACAGGACAGATGTAATAATTGAATGGGTGGTCAAGACAAATGGTGATCTCACTGGTTTCTTCATCGAGCACCAGAAGCTCACAGTTCCAGTAGGTAAGACTGATATAATCTCTAACTGGCAAAAAGTAGCAGAAAATCTGGAGTCCAGCACCCACAGCTACCAGATCACCAATCTAGATCCTACGAGCACATATGCATTCCGCGTGTCAGCCCTCAATCGGCGTACTATTGGACATGCGTCAGAAAATAAAAGCCCAGGTAAGAAGTGGCATTTGAGAATGGTTCTATATGTTTAGCTAGAAGTGACTACTGGTTACTGCATGAAGCAACTATGTCCATTTGACAGCATCTATGCCAGTGTCCAAACCCTACATCATTCTTAGTAACTCCTCACCAGTAGAGGGCACAGCAGTGTGGATGAGTTGCGGTCTAATGGAAGGCACAGATCCCATTCACTACATATGGGAGCAGGAGACTTGCAGTGGGCTGGTCACTACACTGGCTGATAGCGCGAGCAGTTTTTTCAATGTCTCTTGGGTGACCCGTAACCACACGGGCTGGTTCAGGTGCCGTGCCAGAAATGATGTCAGCCAGCAGGACAGTGATCGTGTTCGATTGGACGTCATATGTGAGTAAGAGCCATCATATGGACCTATACGCCATATGGACCCTCTATGCTAAACAACCTCTGGTATTAAAGTTTCTATAAAGCTTAATTACCTGTATGTGTTTCATGTTGTTTTTCTCTATTAGTTGGTCCAGATATGCTTCAGGTTGACATAAGTTCCTACTCAGTAACAGACAGAGGTTACACAGCTCTAGAGAGTGAGACTGTTTCTCTTATTTGTCAAGCCTCTTCTAACCCTCCCAGTCAGTATGTCTGGTTCTACAACAACTCCCAGGTCTACATTGGATCACAGCTCACCATCACCAAGATCCTGCGAACGCACACTGGCAACTATGCATGCCTGGCCCAGAACACTTACCTCAACACTCGTTCAACAAAAACCATCACTCTCACTGTCTACTGTAAGTGCTGTCCACTTGTCCCAAATCTGAGTCTCTGTAGCTGTTGTTTCTCACCACGTCTAACTTGCTAAATTTTTTCATCATACCTATGTTATCTTTTCACAGATCCACCAGATGGAAGTCCATCCTGCTCCCTGCTTCCAGTGAACAACTACACAGACCTTGGCCTCTTCTGTTCCTGGAAGGGTGGCTATCCTCCAGCTACCCTCCACTGGACTCCGTATGTGAATGGGGACAAAAGAGAGGACATCATTAATGTCACTCGGATTCAACCAGGACCTGAGACTGCTAACAACTCTGTATTCACTTGCTACGGCTCGCATATTGCACTTAACATTCCTCAGAGCTGCAGCTCCAGGACATGTGTGTCTGGATTCATTATAATCATAAATACTTTTAAATAACAAATAATTGTAAAAATTCTATCCTGTAACAGATGTTTAATTAAAATGCATTGAACTTTCTCTTTTAACACAAGAATCTTGTGTTTCTCAGGGCTGCCGTATGGAGAACCCAAGTGTTATGCTTACACAACTCGGAATAATGAGTATCTGATGCTGTCCTGCTCATGGGAGGGTGGGTTTCCTTGGGCTCTGCTCTGGTGGGCTTCCAGTACAGGGGACATCCAGGGTACATCTGAAGAGACCTCTAACATTTTGGTCCTGCGCTCCAGCGCCATTTACAGTGGTAAAGCATTTGTGTGTCATGCCAGACATCCACTGGAAAAAGAGACCAGGCAGTGTGCTTTAAAGCTGGGTAAGAAATTTGTGTTATACAACTAAGAACAAACACAAAAAATGGGAAACTTGCATCATTCTTATTTCCCCCTTGCTCATAATTGCTCGTTTCTAATATGTTTCTCATATTCAGAAGCTCCAGTCTTGATGACTCAGCGCAGTGTGGTTTCAGTTTATGAGGGTAATGATGTCCAGCTCACCTGCATCCTGAGTAAAAATTACCCAGCAGTCACAGAGATCACCTGGTATAATAACTTAAAACAAAATGTAGGTGCTACACCCGAGAAGTATGTCCTTGAGCAAGCTGCAACCTGGTTTAACCTGACCGTGCGGGAAACGGACAGCATGGCGGACACAGGACAGTACTGGTGCTCTGCTGCTAATGCTGTGGGGGGATCAGAGATCCCTATCTTGCTTCTAGTGATGAGTGAGTTTGCATTCAAGTGATATTTCAAGATACACTGGCAAGGCAGATACATGTTTCATTTTAAGACATCAAGCTATCAATCCAATTATATATACTTCTTGACAAAAAACAACTTCACTTATACATTATTAGCCTGAAAAAGACCAACGTCATGGGCCAGGGCATCAGCAGAGCTCCCCATATCGCCATTGTCAAACACAACCTCGACGTGGTTGATATGTCGAAGTGGTCGACACCAAGCTGAGCATGCGGATTTACAAGGCAGCAACAGCCATGGCCCATCTTGCGAAGACAGTCTGGGACAACACCATTCTCATGACCAACACTAAAATGACAGTGTATCAGGCCTGTCTCTGAAAACTTTGGGGCATCACCTGACAGGACCGGGTCACCAACATTGATATCCTGGCCAAGTCTGTCTGTTAAATCTACCCAAAGTCTGTCAACTTGGCAAAATGTCTTTGAATGCATCTTAAGGGCATGTCTAGCAGATCATCAATCATCGATCTCTCAGCAAAATGTACAATACCCAAAGGTTGCTCCAAAAGAGCCTTTTTATTGGGCAATATGGGATCAGGAATCAGGGTTCTAATCCATCAGTCATGGTCACTGTCAAATAGCAACGGTAGTTCACACAAAATGATTTAAACAACACTTACTTAGGTTATTGTTTGATTTGTTATTTAGAGATGAAGTGTTTGAAATGATGTAATAAAGTCCCCATGGTGCACAGAATGTATACCTTGAATGTGTTTAAACTTTGTCCCAGTGAATTCCTTACAGTCCTTGTCTTGCTCCAGGGTACCCAATGCCTCCAAATGTGACCATCAATAGGATT
The DNA here is from genome assembly GCA_033117975.1 of Parotocinclus spilosoma. NCBI lineage: Eukaryota > Metazoa > Chordata > Actinopteri > Siluriformes > Loricariidae > Parotocinclus > Parotocinclus spilosoma. The sequence continues at coordinate 5,635 of JAVSBV010041746.1, forward strand.
TTATACATCAATCAACAGAGGACAGATGTTATTGTAGAGTGGCTGATCCAGACAGATGTAGACATCACTGGGTTCTTTATCGAATATCAAACACGTGACATTCCTGTATGGCAGAAGGTGGTGGTAGATATAGAGCCCAGCACCCGCAGTTACCAGATCACCAGTTTGGATCCTAATGGCAAGTATTCATTCCGTGTGACAGCTGTCAATCACCGTACCCTTGGACATCCCTCAGAGGTCAAGAGTCCAGGTAAGAACAACAATGTCATGTGCAATATGGCATTCTTGTTTATATAACTGACATGAGCTTATTCTGACTATAAAAACTGGTCTTATTTCTCATCGTTTGCTTGGGACTTGTACACTTGCACTGTTGTATAATACTGTACAATATACACTATATAATATTAACTACAATCTAGCCATCTAATGTTTTGTATTCAGTTAGCACATGATGTGCACAGATTGGATCAAATCAAGAAAATGCACAGAGCAAATAAAAATCACATTAAGGAAAAACCACACTATGGAAACAAACTGTTTGTTTACCCAATAAGTTTCAAACCTTTTTAAACAGCATATTTTAAAATGATTCAATACCTTTTCTATCACACAGCTAATCCACCATTTAGGGCTTACCCTGCTGTTATTGGAGCAGCTATCGGAGGCATGCTACTAGCGACAACAGCTACTGTGCTGATCTTCATTTTCCTGCTGAGAAATCGCAACACCAGTCCTCGTGCGTGCTCGGCGCTACACAACCATAAACATTATAATATTCATATTCTGTGATGAACATATGTGTAAATGAAAGTTGTCCACATTTTACAGGTCTTCATGACATGATATTTGCCAGGTCAGTACGGTCACTGTGTAAATTTAAAACTGTTTTAATTAATATTATATTATTATTATATATGTATAATATCAAAACAGTGTGTTACCTATTATAAGTGCATGTGACATTGTTAATACAGGTTTGCACCATTTAACGACCATCCAGTCAACATAAGTTCACTATAACAACATAAGGTTTAGTAATTATAATGAAAATAAAAATCTGACTCATACAAATCCAGTAAAATGTCTCAATGACAGTAGTATGAACAAACCTTTGCAACACCTGCTTACAGTAAAAAGAGAATCACAGTCTTGAAAGCAACATTATTTTCATTTTCATTTTCAAATTTAATAAAATATACAAATGACTGCATTCTAAATTCTAATTCAAATTCAATTTTATTTATATAGCACTTTTTAAAATGGTGCATTGTCTCAAAGCAGCTTTACAATATTACATTATTTAAAAAAGACCAATCCCAAGTTAAGTAAGCCTACGGCGACAGTGGGAAGGAAAAACTCCCTGAAAGTAGTAGGAAGAAACCTCGGGAGGACCAAGACTTAACTGGGGACCCATCGTCCATGGGTGGCCTATATGTTAATTAAATAAAATAAATACTTAAAAGTATATTAAATTATATCAAAATTAGGTAAATAACTTAAGTCAATAACAAATTAATAATACAAATTTTAATTAGTAATAAACTAAATCAACTAAATTATAAAACAACTTGATTATAAAATGCGTCCTCAGTGGGAGGTCCTTGGAGGCACATCGTCTGATCTAATGTCCAACCGATGGAGGGAGTTACTGCACTCTGGTGGGACTGGGTTCTGTTGATGGAGACCAGTAGAGTGATGCTGAGACGGAAGAACATCCGGGCATGTGGTCCCGGAACTGGCATTGGAACATCAGCTCTGAGAGAAAAGAGAAAATGTAGTTAGTGATGGGTTAGGAGCACAGAGTCTATTATCCATTACTAAAGGCTGCAACAGTGGCTACTATCCAGTTAAACAATGGTTTTTATGTTTGGTGGTGTCTCTGTGGTAGCATGCTTGTTTGATTTCCCTGAGTGACTTTGTTAATTAGCGCTAATCCTTCGGCCTCGCACATCTTCCCCAGCAATCACAGAAAACGAAGAGCAGCTTCAGTTCTCTTTAGAGCTCCCTACTGATTCCTCATCCAATCCTCTCAACTCATCCAAAGGTAAACCCTCACCTGTCGCCTTTCCAGTTTGGTTCCCTTTAGCCCTACCTGCAGCCAGGCCTTTAGTACCAAGCCTACCTCACTTGACGCTCTGAACGATTACGTACATCTCAGCCGCCCGTCCTAAAGTTACCCGAAATAACGCTTCCTTCTGTTGTCTTAGGGTTGTCTGAAGTTGCAGGCCCTCTGCCGTGTGCTCGAGGTGAGTGCCCGTTTTGTTCTCTGCCTTGTTTAATGGTGGCAGGGTTGTTTGGGTTTTTTTCGGTTTGTCTTCTGCTCCTTTTGTGTCAGACAGATTGCAGAGCTCATTCCAGCATCATCCATTTTACCTTTCTTTTCTGTTCCTCTTTTTTCCTTTCTTCTTTTTCTTCTCTTCTGTGTGTATCCCTCTGTTACGTGTCTCGTGTCTGTCCGTGTGACGTGGTGTGCCGTGGCATGCGCCTATCCGTGTTCCTGTCCGTCTTTCCCCGTGCTGCGTGTTTTTGTGTGTGTGTGTGTGTGGGTCCAGCCCCCTCGGTTGATTACAGTTCCTTTACAGATAGATGCAGCTCCTGGATAGAGCAGCTTAAGCTGAAAGCTCACACCATACGACGTGGATCAATTAAAACAAGTAGGCGTACATTCCTACTATACGTGTGCTCACGCTCGTATGTGCATATGCTGGTGTATGCAGGGCACATTGAACCGATTGAGTGTTAATGCTGAGGACCGGACCCCAGCAAGGCCTGGAATAGTTTCTGTGTTGGCATGACTGGCATGTAAGAGTCATAACACCTCTGCGCACGCTATCCAACTGAGCATCGTAAACGGTCACTTTGACAATGACGGTCAGCGGACGCCTCTATGCAGAACGACTTCCAAGTGAAACAACCTTACAGTCCAAGCAGTTGTGGGTAGAGGTGGGAGAGTGGCAAGATGGGATTTGAACCCTGAACCTTCTGGTCTATAGTCCAGGATCTTAACCGCTAGATCCCCACAGTCCCTTCAACTCACAAAGCTGTCATGATTTTTTTTATATCTATTCTTTATATCCTCATGGTTATTACTGTTAAAAAGGATTATCCGTTTAGGAATTGACCCTGTGACCATCCTGAGGTTTGTAAACCAGCTGAAAGTTCTGCTTATTCTGAAAAACCCAGTTTGGAAAATGTTTGACAGCTGGCACGCCAGTATAACATCAGTGCATGCCCAGTGCTTTTTACCCAGTTTGTTGTTTTGTTTTGGGGGGGTTCTGCGCGTGATGTATGGCAGCCGTGTCTGCATTACTATGCATTCAAATCAGACACACTCACAAACACAAACACACAAGTGCATGCATCCTCTCTGTGCCCTGGCGCTGTCCCATGTCTCTGTCTTGTCATGTTAGTGCCCTTGCCAGATGGGGCACTTTTGAGAATGTCTGCTATCTCTCCACCTCCACCTCCTCTTCCTTCTCTTTCTCTTTCTCCTCCTGCTTTTGTCTTCCCCCGTTTTCTTTTCCCCCTCTTTCTCGTTCCTTTTCTCAGTGTCGTCCCTGGAGAAAGCCAGTCCGCTGCCGGAGGGCCGATCTCGTTCTCTCAGGTCCACTCGCTCTTATCCTGGTGGCGCGGTCACTGTGGTCAAAATGACTCCACTCTCGTTCATTCCCGGAACGAAAATAATCAAGTACCTGGGCATCATCAACATGTTCTTCATTAGAGAGACCACTTCGCTGCGGGAGGTAACGCCCACTTGTACGCTTTCTTCACCAAACGGTCCTGTTCACTGCTGAACCATTGGTCCCAGTTTATTTACTGAATGAATTTACACTAATGATCCAGAGCACAACGCTGATAATCTCCTTACAACTCAACACACAACAAAGACCTGAGTGTGTATAGGGACTTTTCTCAGTGCACAGGAACCCTAAATGATGCAACCAAGAAGTGATTGGTTATTGGGATAGGGACTTTTCTTAGTGCATAGGAACCCTAAATGATGCAACCAAGCAGTGATTGGGATAGGGACTTTTCACAGTGTATAGGAACCCTAAATGATGCAACCAAGCAGTGATTGGTTATTGGAGGAGGAAACACTTCAGAATTGATGTTAATTGCAAACGTTTTGTGTGTACATTGATTGCCTGTGCTTTAGGAGGGTGGGGTGAGCGGCTTCCTCCATTCGTTCATAGCCGAGGTATTTGCTATGGTACGAGCCCACGTAGCAGCCCTTGGCGGAAACGCAGTCGTCTCCTACAGCATGAAGGAGTGCGTGTTCATGGAGAATCCTAACAAGAATCAGGTTAGCATTGGGACTCCTGCTCAGATTCATACCGCAAAACGTTTCGTCATCCGTGTGTGTGTGTGTGTGTGTGTGCGCGCGTGTGTGTGTTTTGCACTCACAGGCCCAGTGCCTTATCAACGTGAGCGGAGATGCCGTTATTTTGGTCCGAGAGTCAGAGCTGGACGTGATGCCTCCACCGCCACAATCAGCCAGCATGCAGACGTCCAACAGCGCAGAGGCAACGTGACGGCGGACGAACCCACACATGCACTCTGTAGATATAAACACAGGCACTCGGAGTGTAAAGGATTTGCCTTGGCAGCACTAAGCTGTGTCCCAAAGACGAAAGAAAAGCGATTCTGACTTAACCGAACGTGTAGACGTTTCCAGCAGCTTGATCTCAGTTTAGTTCTGAACCATGTCGTTTCGAGCTTTAAGCTTCTCCCGAAAGCCTTTATTATCAAAAGCAACGGCGCTGTCCGTCCACGTGCAGACATTCCAGTGGTCCACGGCAAGGCTGAGGCAGCCAAGAGCTCCGTTTCTAGTATGAGCATCTCATCTTTGTCTGTAGTGTCAGCGTAGAGTTCCATGTTTTATTTTTAAACCAAAGGAATAACCCACGCTTGCTCGTGTCGGGGGCGCCGAAAAACAAATCCCTGCCACCCCCGTGTCATTTTAGACGTCCTGTAGTAACGTACTACTGATCGCATTTCAATCATGGAATGAATGCTGGATTTTTAAAAGCATTTTAAGACTTGTTTTTGCCAGAGCAACCCTGTTTTCTGTATAGGCTTGAGATCTTCCTGTTCGTTGGAACGCCAACTAGTCCTCCTGATATGTGGGTGGAGAGATGCCAAATGCAAACTGCACAGAATGACTTGAATATACAGACCGAGGTAGACTTTGATGAAAATGACAGCATGGTTATGTGTAGATTTTAAGCTGCGTTGCATGTCTGTCTGTCTGTTTGGCTGTCTGTCTGCTAGTCTGTCTGAAGACAAATCAAATGTTGCACAGCGATTAAATTGTCCTTGTTAACTGGATTTGCTGTTTCACTTTTTTGCACATTGTTGGGAACTAATAGGATCTTGTCAGATTTTGTAAGAAGGACTAACGGAAGTACCAACGGTAAATACAGTGGTCATCTTTGTTACTCTTTATACGCAGTTGAACTAAAGGTAAATAGTGGTCATCTTTGTTACTCTTTATACTCAGTAGAATTAACAATAAATACAGTGGTCATCTTTGTTACTCTTTATACTCAGTAGAATTAACAATAAATACAGTGGTCATCTTTGTTACTCTTTATAC
>JAVSBV010041757.1:0-11231 GCA_033117975.1 Parotocinclus spilosoma
ACAATGTATAGGTACTCAGCATGCGAAGCATAATACTGTAAAAAAACAAGTTCTTACTAAATTTCAGTCAACGTTTGTAGAACTTATCCAGTGTGATCTCACGTGTTCTCTTGACGGACTGCACTTGAACAAAATCAAGAAAGTGGTGGGTGTGTTCACCTCCTGCTTGTTTTGCTCTTGTCAACACAACTTTTCAGATTTCCTGATCTTTGATAAAAGCATAAATTCACACGGGGATCCCAAAAATCCTCCCATAAATCGCTGATCTGCTTTTGCTGTGGCTAAGTGGTGACTTGTGTCTTCTTTTTTTGTAGTAAATGAAAATGTTAGGCAAAGATTTGTAGGTGGCAGTAGAGAACTGGGGAGAAACTCGGGAGTTTTCGGGTAGTGATGCCAGAAACAAAGAGTTTCTGCATGGATATTACATATACTGTACACGTTCTTTGGTCCGATTAAGCGGAATTTTAGTCCACGTATATTATAAGATTTGTTTCTGTACTTAAGGATTTGGTCCCATTAACCGGTGGTCCTATTAACCGGAATCGACAGAAATTTTTTGCAATTCCACTTTTTGTTAAACACATGTTTATTCCATTTGTGTGAATTGGAACAACACATACAAACAAGAAAAAAGCCAAACATTATATGACTTAATGCAAAACTCCAAAAAAGGGCCAGACAAAATTGTGTTGTCACCTTTTCAGAATTGTGGGTACATACCTTTGTTTCAAGCATGTGATGCTCGTTTAAACTCACCTCAGGTAAGTGACAGGTGTGGATAATATAAAAATCACACCTTAAACAAGATAAAAAAGACAAGTTGACTTAATATGTGTATTGTGTGTCTGTGTGTGCCACACTAATCATAGAGAACAAAAAGTCGAGAAGAGAACTGTGACTTGAGAACCAAAATTATGGACAAACATCAAAAATCCCAAGGTTACAAGTCCATCTCCAGAGATCTAGATGTTCCTTTGTCCACACTGTGCAACAATCAAGAAGTTTACAGCTCATGGCACTGTAGCTAATCTCCGTGAACATGGACGGAAGAGAAAAATTGCTGAAAGGTTGTAATGCAGGATAGTCTGAAAAAAATAGATTCTTTAAAGGATAACGATTCCCACACCTGGAGATTGTAATTTGATTCAAAATGCCTCAAAAATTTAAATTTCGAATTTAAAATGACATTTTTTGTCTTTGCCGCTCCTATTCTCAAATGTACTGCTAATCACATTACTTGTCGACTCGTCCACCGTGGAAGAAGGCTGTCTAGCCCACTGTACAGCAAGCTTGTTAGCCAACTCACTTTTTTCTGAATGGAGTCTGCTATTTTCGAGCAGGATGAGTGGTGATTAATCCCACTACGTTGTCGCTAAAAGCCAGTGTTTGGACACACTTTGGCTTCTACAATGATCCGGGGAAGAGAAAACTTGACAAGAGTACAATTGTTTGCGAGTAGTGTAAAATGAAATTGCGGTACGTTGGAAATACGACAGATGCACTGGCCCTCAACTAAAAGAAATTGAAAAGCAGCCAAAAAGCAGCAGAACAGCAAACTCTAGAGCAGTGCAACAAACTTCCAGCTAATTCCCCAAGGGCTATGGAGATTTCCCACTCTATTGCCTGTTATATCACTAAGTCTTTATGACTATAAAGCTCAGTCGAAGGTGAGGGGTTTAGGTTTGTACCATCACATAGCTTTTTTTAGCGATAAAGCAGCGCCAAAACTCTGCCATAAAAAAAAATGGGAGCAGCTCTGATTAATACCACTACAGTAGCGCTTGTACTCCTGAACTTCGAGCCACCGAGTCGTTTACGGCACAATTTATTACAAATGATTGGCAGATGAAGTTGTGTGTTTTGCAGACATGAGGGATGAGCAAAAGTCACACCACAGCAAACCTAAATGTTTTTTATTAATTTTTTTGTGCAATTCTTTTTTGGTAAAAATATATAAATATGTAAAAAGATTTGAAACAGTAAGGAACCTAAAAATATTGGATTAAACAAATGCTCTATGTTTACATCTCTGTTTACATTGACTGTGTGCAATTCATCATGAAATCTGATCATTACCATTGGATTTTGGGTCGCAACGTAGTGCCCAGTGTCAGAAAGCTGGGTTTGCATGGGTCTTCCAGCAGGACAATGACCCCAAACATATTTCTAAAAGCAGCCAGAAATGGATGTAAACAAAGCACTGTAGAGTTCTGAAGTGAACCAGCAATGAGTCTGGATCAAAATCCCATTGAACACCTGTGGAGAGATCTTAAAATTGCTGTTGGGAGAGGTAACTCTTCAAAAGATGAGAGACCTAGAGCAGTTTGCAAAAGAAGAGCGGTCCAAAATTTCACTTGGGAGGTGCAGGAAGGTTGTTGATGGTTATAGGGAGTGATTTATTTTGGTGTAAACAAATATTAAGTTGAGGGTGCTAACCATTTTGTCTGGCCCATTTTTGGAGTTTTGCATAAAATTGCAAAAAAAGTTTGACTTTTTTGCAATTAATTGCAATGCATTTCTGGGACGAATACTTCATTTTCTGCAAAAATCTTAGGAGTGTTAACAATTTCAGCCATGACTGTATTCTTCTGTTATTCTCTGAGTCTGTTTACTCTAATTTTATTTTAATTTATGTGGTTCATTATGCAGGTGGAGTTCTTTTCAGTTTGGAGGAAGGGGCATCTTTCTGGAACCAAATGCTGACATGGAGGATTGTATGTGTTGATTGATTGTTTGTTTATTACAACACATTGTAATAAGGTGTTGGAATTTACACTTACGGCATTTAGCAGACGCCCTTATCCAGAGCGACTTACAATTCATACAATCCAATTCAAGCAATTATGGGTTAAGGGCCTTGCTTAAGGACCCACCTGTGGCAGCTTGGCAGAGGTGGGATTTGAACCCTGGAGTCCAGAGTCCAGTACCTTAACCGCTAGGCTACCACAGTCCCATATGGCATTTGTTATGTAAACACGGCTTAAATTGGAACCCTAATTCCAATGAGGTTGAGTCATTGTTTAAAACATAAATAAAAACAGAATACGATGATTTGCAAATCTTTTTTAACCTATATTGAATTGAATACACTACAAAGTCAAGATATTTAATGTTCAAATTGACAAACTTCATTGTTTTTTGCAAATATTTACTTATTTTGAATTTGATGCCTGCAACATCTTCCATAAAAGTTGAAACGGGCTTATTTTTACCACAGTGTTACATCACTTTTTCTTTTAACAACACTCAATAAATGTTTTGGAACTGATGGCACTGATTGTTGAAGCTTTGTAGGTGGAATTCTTTCTCATTTATGCTTAATGAACAACTTCAGTCGCTAAACAGCCCGGGGTCTCCGTTGTTGTATTTTGCACTTCATAATGCGCCCCACATTTTCAGTAGGAGACAGGTCTGGACTTTAGGCAGGACAGTCTAGTACCAGCACTCTTTTATTACAAAGCCACGCTGTTGTAACACGTGCAGAAAGTGGTTTGGCATTGTCTTGCTGAGATAAACAGGGATGTCCCTGAAAAAGATGTTGCTCCAAAACCTGCACCTTTCAGCATTAATGGTGCCTTTACAGATGTACAAGTTATTTATGCCATGGGCATAATCACTGATCACTGTTTATCGCTGTTAGCAGTCTGGACAGTCTTTTTCCCCTTTGGCCCGGAGGACACAGCGTCCAAGATTCCAAAAACAAATTGAAATGTGGACTCGTCAGACCACAGGACACTTTTCCACTTTCCGTCAGTCCATCTCAGATGAGCTTTGGCCCAGAGAAGCCGACTGTGTTTCTGGGTGTTTTTTGATATATGACTTTTGCTTTGCATTGTAGAGTTTTAACTTGTACCTGTAGATGGAGAGATGAACTGTGTTCACTGACAATGGTTTCCTAAAGTGTTCCTGAGCCCATGCGGTAATATCCATCCTAAAATAATGTCGGATTGCCGCCTGACAGATTGAAGGTCACGGGCATTCAGTGTTTTTCGAGCTTGATGCCTACTTGCAGAGATTTCTTCAGATTATCTGAATCTTTTAAGAATATTATGAACTGTAGATCATTAAAACCCTCAAATCCTTGTAACTGCTAGATGAGAAACGTTGCTAATTGGACTAGTTGCTGACGCAGTTGTTCACAAAGTGGTTAACCTCTCCCCATGCTTTTTGTGAATAATTGATCCTTTTGATTGTTCCCCTTTATCCCCAATCATGGCACTAACCTGTTTCCATTGTGTTCCGTTCTAAATGTGGTGTTTTTTGCCCCTTTTTTGGAATGTGTTGCAAGAATCAAGTTAAAAATAAGTGAATATTTGCAAAAAAAAATTTATTGTATCCAAATGGAGATATGTTTTGACAAATCCATAAGTTAAATCATCATAAATTGATGCATAGTCTATTGTAGCGGAAGCTATTACACATGAACATTTACATTAAACCACAGTTGGCCAAAATCATTAACACAAAGCTTATTTTACAGTAACATGTTAAAAATTGAATGTAATTTAGTGAGTTATGGATTGAAAGTGAAAAGTAAGAGCAAAACACTTGTGTGAAGTTAAGATGCTAGCTGCAAATGCTCGCAATCAGTCACCTTTCTTTTCAGTTTGCTGTCATTACTAACCATTTTAGGATCCATGGGGACTTATTTGCCCTAAGAATATAGTAGATACTGTAGAAACAAGGAATGTAGTATTGTAAAAATAAAGAAACACAAGATAGAAGAACACGATCTTCACTAAGCAAGGACTATTGTGAATCTAAATCACTGAACCAGTGTTCTTAGTCGTGAATTATCACTTACTTACTTTGTTCTTAGCAGAGATTAAGAAGGGATATAGTTAGGATGACTGTTTCTTTGCATTTTTTTTCTTGAATTAGTTTTTTGCCTCAATGGTCTCCACCTTCACCTTGAACTTCTTCCTGAGTATCGTCCATGGAAAAGTGGGAGAGCTTTCCAGTCCTGGTCTCATAAACTTTGGCAGCTTTGACAGGGAAGTAAGTTGTAAAGCAACTGGAACTCTGTCTAGCTTTCTTTTTGTATTTCTGTTTCTTTCTGTTTATGTTGGTGCTATATTAGTTTATTTTGTTGCTTGAACTAGCATGGTCCTTCCATTTGAGATTAATTTAGGTCTTAATTCTAAAGTGTATCAATAAATGGTAGTAAAAAAAGTGAAACATCAGATAATGATTATAATAACGAGGCAAAGGCAGGGCCAGTAAAGCTTGACTACTCAAGCTGTCTTGATCCATTTTATTGGACCTTCTTGCAAGAGTCCACTGTCATTGTGAAACAGGCTAAAAATACTGGGTAAGGATTATGATTGGAGGCTTTATCAATAAATGGTGTCAAGCTACTGTAACACGATTTCAATGAGAGCATCTATGTAGTATTTTTAACTGAAAGGCATACAGCCACAGGGCAGCTTTGATATGCTGACACGTCTGCATTGATACATATAGGGTTGGTGTTTTGTTTTAACTGACATCCAAAGAAATACATTCAGCAGAGCCAATAATTTCTTTTTGAGCTCCCAGTCACAAATGATTTGCATCTAATTTGTCAGTGCATGATTTCACAAGAACTGCTGGACAATCTGATCATACCCATGCCCCATCGCTGTCGGTTGTGTTTTGGCAGTCTTGGGTGACCATACACCCTACTGAACAGTCAATGTGTGGCACTCACGCCCAGGTTCTGTTCTGCCCAACATGCTTCTGTTCACCCTCATGAATATGACACTTGCTACTCAATCAGGAAAGTTTGCATCTCGTTTGTGTAATCGAACAACCTTCATTGTGTAGTTCACAATATGTAAACCACTAAGCTTCCTACAATAGGGTTGTAGCTCAAGTGTAATCCTAGATATACAACGGCCAAATATATTTCCAGGGAGAAAAATAATGCACTTGTAGATGTAGATACTACATCGGCATGCTGGCAGCAAAAGTGTGTGTTTTTCTTCTCTTACAGAGTGTGGAGTACAACCTGTATGAGATTCCTATTTTCATATGTATGGGAGCAATAGGTAAACCACAGAACATTCAGAAACCTAATGTAAATTTAATTTCCGTTTTGTGCTTCTTGACAGACTTTTATTTTGACACCACTTTTTACCCAGGTGGTGCTTTGGGTGCACTCTTCAATATCCTTAATTACTGGCTGACAATTTTCCGAATCAGGTAAATAATCAAGTAAAAGCTAAAGAAGTTATAGATGTTGGTGTTTAATTATTAGATTTTCAGCCGTAACAAAGTGTTCTTTCTTAGGTATGTGCACCAGCCATGCCTGCAGGTGATAGAGGCAATTCTGGTTGCTGCCATTTCAGGTGCAGTCTCTTTTGCCATGATTTATTTCTCTAATGACTGCCAGCCTCTGGAACATGAGACTTCGGAGGACTATCCTCTACAGGTGAATGATTATGTCATACAATGTTTTTTTCAAATTATAGTCTGAGCTTGCTGCAGTACAAACCTCAACCAGTGTGGTCATTTTCATTTTGCATTTAATTTTAAAGTATTAAAAATGCTATAAAAAGGGTTAACAAGAAAATTTTTGATTTTCAGATTTTCTGTGCTGATGGAGAATACAATGCAATGGCTACAGCATTCTTTAATACACCTGAGAGAAGTGTGAGGAGCCTGTTTCATAATCCACCAGGTACAGGAGTGTGTATGTATGCATGTATGGTGTGATTGTTTGTTATATAAGGCAGTAATTTTTGAGAAATTAATTTTTACATGTAAATACTTGATATAATTTCATTCCACATGATGACAGTTGCAAAGCTTGTTGCAGAAAAGAGAGGAAACTGAATAATGTTATTGTTTAGTTCAAATTTTATGGGTTGAGTTTACAATTTAATATGGCAATATAATTTTGTCAATATAATTTTTTCCTTGCAGTGCCTTCTTGAGACCGTAAGAAACGTGGCGTATAAGATGCCTAGATTAATCTTCACACCTATAATAGATGCTGCGCTTGCTGTATATGTGTAATTGTATGACAGCGTTTTAGGGCCACTGAAAATGTTGAAAATAGGCTGAGATCATGATACTAGGAATTCTTTTTCACAGATTGTACATAATGCAGTCATGTACTATAACGCTAGACAAAGTGGGAGAGGCCTTTAGTTGCTTAGAAGTTACCCAGGGTTCCTTTGTGATCTCTGATCAATGACTTGTTGTTAAGACTATTAAAAACATATTATTTTGCATTCTTGTGCATCTTGTCTGTGAAAGTATTCAATAACTTTGTATTGGGCGACCTCTTGCTCTTTTTAAGGCACCTATAATCCCATGACTCTGGGACTCTTCACACTGACCTATTATATCCTGTCCTGTTGGACTTATGGCTTGACAGTGTCAGCAGGGGTTTTCATACCCTCTTTGCTGATTGGGGCAGCCTGGGGACGACTCTTTGGCATCCTTCTACCTTTCACATTCAGCAAGGCTGTGAGTTTAAGCCTTTTTTAATTCGGATGGATAAAATGTTGTTAATCTATAACAGTTTGATTTAAATTTGGATGGATAAAATATTGTTAATCTATAACATTTTGACAACACTTATTGTTGTAACATTACTGCCAGAAAGTCTTACTCTCAAAAATCTGACATCATTCTCTGTAATCCTATTCAGATTTCTCAATACTCAGTGCAAAAATGTTTCAAGTTTTCAAACAACAAGCTGTTTTCATTTTAGATATGAACACCAACTGAAAAAAAAAAAAAATTCAATGGTTCTTGAAAGTTACTTTTCTGTATTTCTGCATAATTTGACCTAAATTGACGTACCTCCCTAAATAAGACTTACTTTAATAAATTATTCTTATTTAACTATAGTCTTTAGTCTTATTGGTAACATGATCATTGTCTTGCTGCATAACCTTTTATTTAGATCTGATGTTTTATGTTTGTTGTTTTTGAAACTTTTATTTTATTTTGGTTCAGTCTGTGACTGCAGTATAAGATTGTGTTATATAATGATATATTTTATTTATCAGATCTGGGCAGATCCCGGAAAGTATGCCCTAATGGGAGCTGCCGCCCAACTTGGTGAGTCAGTGTGCTGTTTTTACATCATGTAATTGCAGGAGTTTCTAGTGCTATGTTAGTAAATGGTGCTGGAATGCAGACCTACTGTCTTTTGGTATATATGTCTAATGATGGAATTATTTATTTTTAAATTTGCAGGTGGCATAGTCAGAATGACCCTTAGCCTAACTGTCATCTTGGTAGAAGCTACTGGAAACGTGACATACGGTCTTCCCATAATGCTGGTTCTGATGACTGCCAAGATCGTGGGAGATTATTTTATAGATGTAAGTCCATAAATGATGCATAGTAACGGTTGTTACGGATGTTGCACTTGTCACACACTTATCATTTCAAAAGAGCATCAACTATACACCTAAAAAAAAACAGGGGATGTTTCAAAAGGAAATATGTAATATCCCCTGATTTTTGTGAGCAGCAGCTCTTTTCGAACCTGTGTCTATTAAATATAATAAGAGAAAAGTAGAGTAGAGTTATGTACATCCCCAAATAAGAAAAAGTTGAGACCATATGGAATATGCAAACTGAAAAAAGCCATCTGTCTTAGATGTTCTTTGACTTTTATTTCATTGCAAACAGAATGAACCCTAGATATTTTATGTTGACTTGATGTTAACGGTGATCTCCGATGCCACAGATGGCACTGCATAAAGAACAGTCAGTCATTAATTGATTGCTGTCAAAACCGTAATGGCAAACCTTTGTCAAGCACTACAATATAGAGTTTCTTTCACAGATGTACCTTCAAACTTATTGTATTGCAGAAAAGAATCATGTCAACAATGTCAAGAAGCAACATCAACTTCTTTAGGCTCAAACACATCTAAAATGGACCATCACACAGTGTGTATGTGCTGTTGTCAGGCATATCAGTACTTTCGGTTTTATTTTGGGAAATATGCTCGTGACCAAAGATGAAAAGGACCATCCAGATGTTATCAACAAGTCCAAAAGTTTTTCCGGGTTTGTCAAGTCAGATTTATTTATATAGCGCTTTTTACAATGGACCATTGTCCCAAAGCAGATTTAGAACATTTATATTATATTAAAGGCCAATCCTTGTCAGTGCCCTTGGCAGGCAAAGAGTAATTTACACATACTCTTAACTCAATGCGAAAAATGCATTGAGATTTTAGAGCAACATATGCTGCTCTCTAGACGACATCTGTTTCAGGGATGTCTATGCCAAAACTAATCATGGCTGTATAAGAAGAGTGTATGGGTACTTGGCTGGCAAGTCTACAGCCCTGACCTGTCCCAAATAGAGAAGTTGTGGAGAATTTTGAAATGAAAAAAAGACATGTTTTCAGGAAGGATAAAAAAATAACAGCTGAAACCGTAAAGTGCTTGGTATCATCTGTGCCAAAACTGTGTAGCTGTTATTAGCCAGCTTGCTCCCTAGAGGTGTAATGTTTTGTTGTAGCGTCACCATTTCTTAAAAACAGAGTGGAACCATTCCTTCTTTATATGCATAAACATAGAAAAGTATATTTAGTCTTCCGTGTTAATGGTGTTAATGGTGTAATGGCCAGTCCATAGCCACTGTTATCTATTGAGAGCCAGAGTCTAAATGCTTCATATTTTGAACCTGTTAGCCAATAACTAATTAGAATGGTATAAACATCCAATCTTGCATATAAATATGTGCATTCATGTGTTTATATATTTTTGATTGTTTACAGGGCCTTTATGATGTGCACATTAAGCTCCAGAGCGTTCCTTTCCTGCACTGGGAAGCTCCTGCAACTTCTCATTGCCTGACCGCCAGGTTAGTGTACCAGTATGTGAATGGACTATTCTGCTTAATCAGTAAGGACAAGATAAAATTTACATCCTGTTTTTGCAAAGCGCTACCACTTTTTACCTTTGATATTACATTTACATATTTGATATTACAGCTAGTGGTCGACAGATACAGGATGCGAATATTTAGAAAGGAGGGTGACTGGGTCTATGTGTGCGTGTGTGTAATTACAACCCCAATTCCAGTGAAGTTGAGATGTTGTGTAAAATACAAATAAAAACATTATACGATGATTTGCAAATTCTTTTTAACCTATATATAATTGAATGCTCTTCAAAGATATTTAATGTTCAAGCAAATAAACTTTATTGTTTTTTGCAAATATTCAATTATTTTGAATTTGATGCCTGCAGCACGTTCCAAAAATTTGGGACAGGAGTATGTTTACCACAGTGTTACATCACTCTAGTACCTGCACTCTTTAATTAAGAAGCCACGCTGATGTATCATGTGGTTTGGTATTGTTTTGCTGAAATAAGCAGGAACATCCCTGAAAAAGATGTTGCTTGGATGGCAGCAAATGTTTCTCCAAAACCTGTAGGTACTTTTCAGCATTAATGGGGCCTTCACAGATGTACAAGTTTCCCTTTCCTTGGGCACTAACTGGTCCCCATACCATCAGAGATGCCTGCTTTTGAACTTACCACTGATAATAATCCGCACAGCCCTTTTTCTTTTTGGCCTGGAAGACACAACGTTCATGATTTCCAAAAACAAATTGAAATGTCGGCTCATCAGACCACAGGACACTTTTCCACTATGTGCCAGTCCATCTCAGATGAGCTCGGACTCGGAGAATCCGGCGGTGTTTTGTTGATATAAGGCTTTCGCTTTTTATGGTAGTTTTAACTTGCACCTGTAGATGGAGCAACGAATTTGTGTTCACTGACAATGGTTTTCTGAAGTGTTCCTGAGCCCATGTGGTAATATCCATTTTAATGCAGTGGGGATCGAAGTTCACTGGCATTCAGTGCTGGTTTTCAGCCTTGATGCTTATTTGCAGAGATTTCTCCAGATTCTCTAAATCTTTTGATAATATTATGGTCTGTAGATGATTAAATCCCTAAATTCCTTGCAATTGCCCAATGAGAAACGTTGCTCGTTAACTGTTGGACTATTAGCTTGTTTGTGAATGATTAAGCCTTTCCAGTATGCTCCCTTTATACCCAATCATGACACTCACCTATTTCCAATTACCCTGTTCATCCGTGGAGTGTTCCAAACAGGTGATTAACAATAAAGTTTATCTGTTTGAACATTAAATATCTTGTCTTTGTAGAGTGTTCATTTGAATATACAAAGCGGATTCCAAAAAAGTTGGGAAACTAAACAAATTGTGAATAAAAACTGAATGCAATGATGTGGAGATGGC